>JBAWJQ010006494.1:0-95955 GCA_037783105.1 Bactrocera zonata
AAAACATCTGGCATAGTTATTTTAAAGCAGTTTCAAGTATAAATAATATCGCAGTCAGCGCAGGTGTAATGATCAGCACAAATTAGCAAATCAATTTCTGAAGTTTTATCCGCCTTTCACATAATCCAATATCCGAAGGTGCCACAATTACCATAATTTATTACACACACACACATGCACACATACAAACAAGTAGGTTATATTTTATTCTGATAGAATAATCGCATTTTTATGCTCGCTTATTAAATCATAAAATAAAATTACTGAAATACCGCGCAGTCATGAGAACCAAAATCGCAGGCACAGCTGGCCATGACATCACCTAACACCGACACCGAATTACTTAGATTCGACGATTCGACCACAACGGATAATCACATTAAGCACGTATTTGTAAGCGCAATTATCTGAATTTGATGATCATTAATGTCAATTAGACTAATTCCAATTGAGTGATCCTACTCGCCAAAATGGGGGAGGAGGAGGCGGGCAGAAATATGAGCAATCTAAAGAAATTTGTACAAAATTAAATGATTTTGACATAATGCTTATTTTAATAGACACATTAATGTTTATATGTGTGCTTGTAAGCATGTGTTTGTGTCGCAGTGTCTGTCTGTGTGCAAGTTAATGTGTCTCGACACAAAAAAGAACGTTTTGCTGCTTGGCAGATTATGATCAGCATAACAAATGTGTCTGCTGACATGACGAACTCGGATGTGGCCGCCGCCGCTGCCGCTGCCACTGCTGCTGTGGCGGAGAACGTGACGCGCTTGACGCGAATAAGAGCAGTAATTACGTCTAGCATTGTTTGATTATGCGAGTTGTTGCTGTGTTCTTGTTATTGTTGTACTTTTATATTGATTTCGTTTAGTTTACGTTTTTTCTTCTGGTTTTTTCGTCATCTTTGTGTTGTTGGCTTTTATTGTGCTAATCTGCAATATGCCATAAGGCCGCTCGTTTGTGGCTTAGAGTCGTCAAACTTGTGGTTGCCTTCCTGAATAATGAATATTTAATGTGCGCTTTTGTTGTTGATGGCACAAAAGTGTTTGAAATGAAAAGTATAAATACTCGTCAAGTATTCTGAGTGTTTTGAAAACGCTATAAACACACACATACACACATGCGAGCATGCATACCGAATTATCCGCAGCAAATGAATTGCGAGCGCGCAAATGGCAGCGAGTCTTTAATTCTGCGCGGTGGAGCAAAACTCAACGCATGCGAGAGGAAATGCGTGTTTTTCTCTTATCCAAAGCGCAGTTATATTATAGCTGCAGTTCTTGCTTGTGAGCAACCCTCGCTATATCACTTGGCACGCGCATCCAATTTAGATTTTGCCACAGCCGATTAATATTAGTCACACTGCTGTGTGGAAATAGAACGCGAAATCGTTTAGTTTTGCGCAATTAACAACCGAAATTGTGGCAAAGTGTTTGTCAATGATATATTTGTGTAATTTTTCACAAAATATTTTGTATTTTTATATTTATCTTTACCGTCTATCTATCCAGTGATGAAAACATGTTGCGGCGCATATAAATTAATTGTGACAATGGCAGGCCACACCTGTTTTCTTATATTATAAGTGTTATTTCTTTCTTAGCCATTTAACTGTATGCATATAATACAGTTAATGCAGCCGCAACAACAACTCAAGGTCATAGCAGAAGAAAGCCGGTTGCAGTGTGCTGTGTCTACGCGGCCGCCAGCAACAAGCTGCTGGCTAACAGCTTGCTAGGGCACTAACGCCAGCAGCAACAGTTTAACGATTGAAGTTGTTGCTTTTGCAAGAGTTTTGCTGCTCTTTTGTATTTATTTTTACGTATTTCGATTTGCGCTCTCAAAGCAATTCATTATTGAGCGATGCAACCACAACGTGACAATGACAGACGCTGCTTTATCTATTAATTTGCTTATTATTAGTTCACTTGTTAAACGCTTTTATAAAATACACTGTGTTAGCAGTTGTTGTGGTTGCTATGTCTGCGCGTTTGTGGCTCTCACGCTACTCTGTTTTGGACTTTAGCTGTAAACTAAGCATAAATAAATATATTAATTGGCGGTGGTACACAGTATTATGTTGCTTAGATCTTTCGTTTTATTGCATTTAAGGCGAAGCAATTGAAATAGTTGGTTCGGAAAAAGTTCGTCAATGGTTGGCGCTCTCTAACAAAAGACTTAAGCAACGAACTTGCAGTGTTTGAAAGGAGCATTAGCTGATTAGAAGTAATGATTCTGTTGCTGAAATGCCAGTGCTGATTAAAATTTCGTAAAAATTATGAGATTTATTTTTAAATTTTATTTATTTTTAATTTGAGAGAAATGTTACTTGATGTTTAATTCATAAAAATTACAATGAAAACTAAAATTTTTGAAATGTTTTGTCATAATTTCACTTTGCAAAAATTTATTTATTTATTTAATTTATTATTATTTAATTTGATTTGTAGCAAAAAATATTGCTAAATACATATGAATTTTTATTTTAATATTTTTTCAGTCTCTCATGCTTAAAAATAAAATTAGTGTAGGCCTTTACCATGAAAAACTTGAAACTTTTTGTTAACTTTTCGATCGGATTTCTAAATAAAAAAATAAAAAATAAATGGGATATCTGTGATAAAGAATTTAAAAATAAAAAATAATAATTTAATATTTTTGGGTTTTTTCAATAATTGTTGTGATAATAAACTAGATTAAACAAACAAAATGGGGTTTCTTTGATGAAAAATTGTATAATGTCAATTTTTCTTTTTTTCATTTATAAAAACTTGCCTTTACGGGTTACAAAAAATCGATTTTTTTTTTAGTATCTTATAAATTCTACAACACCTCTAGAATATCATTTTAAATTTTCAAGTTGATCCGAGTAATAGTTTCGGAGATACAGCCTTGAGAACTTGTGCGCTCGAGGCTAGCTAGGCTAAGTGCGCCGTCTTTAAGCGCGTTTTTTTTTTCAAAACTGTGTTTTTGGAGTCGGTTGGCAAGATTTCTCGAGAACTACTCAACCAATCTTCATGAAATTTTACAATTCTAAAAGACTTGGACGAAGGATTTTTTTTTTCGATTACAACTATTTGGAAAAAAAGTGTTGCGAAATTGTCACTTTTGTAAATTTTTTTCGTAAAAATGTTTACCAAAAATTCAATTTTCAGTTTTTTTCCTTCGTCCAAGTTCTAAGTTAAGTTAAGGAGCGCCAACGCGGCGCATCTTTTTTCCGAGGGGTCACCGGAAATGGCATCGCAATGGCCGGGATTCAAATATTTTTTTCCAAAAATTTCAGATTTTCTTTATTAATATGGTATGTTTATAAAAATAAAAACTATAATAAAACATTTCAATTTTTATATGAGAAAAAAATTTATGAAAAAAGGTTGTTTTTACACAAAGAAAAACATGTAACCCCTTAATTCAGCAAAAACTAACTATTTTTCTATAAAAAAAAAAAACTTTATACACTTACTATAATACACTTTTATTTAAAAAAAACATAACTTTTCCATTGATAAAATTCTTATTAATAAAAAGTTTTATCTAGCATTAATTGGTCTCTAAATGTAATAAAATCGTATATTTATAACTTCGCGAATAAGTCTATATAAACACGTTTGCCTGGTGATACTTTCAAATTATGTCAATCGAAACAAGTTTCTTTGCGTCACTAACAACAACATGTTTTTAAATATACATATGTATGTAAAATATGTGGATTGACAAATTTTACCGGCTAACGGCAATCAATCATTCAAATAAAAGCAACAAAAAAGTAAATAAAACAGACATCTTTAGTTACCAGAAAATTGACAGACAGAGAAGCGTCGAAAAATTAGCTATGCTTGGCAAAATGCTACAGTTGTGTATAAAAAAAATACACAATCCATTAAGGGGTTAGGATTACTCGTATCAACTTGAAAATTTATGACAATATACCAGAGGTGTTGTGGAATTTTATAAGACAAAGAAAAAAAATCGATTTTTTTGAAATTTTCAAACTCACCTAACCCCTTAATATGAGAAATATTAAAGAATAATGAAGAATTTTTTTATTGTATATGCATGTTTATATACATATGTATATTTTTTTCATTGAGGAAGCAAGCTTCAAAATTTGCGCTTTCAGTTATTAATAATAAAAAATCTAATAAAAATTGGAGTTTAATGCATCCAAAATTGTCACATCTACATAAGTAAGCCTGTATTCTGCACATATTTACTCCAACACAGCGCATCTGAAAGCATTGCGCCTTAACCATTTTCGAAATCCGCACATACATATATACATACATGCATTTATTATCTCGTAAATTCCGCTAAATCTCCGCTCGCTGACAAATTTCAAATATTTTTTATGAATGCGAGAATTTATGGCCGGTTGGTGCACATTTTTGCTTGTAAAAAAATAAAACCAAACCAAAACAAAGCAATGCCGCTCTGGGCTAAGCATGTGTGTGTGTGTGTGTGCGTGCGTTGGCAGGTATGCGCCTGTAGTTGTGTTTGTTATCGCACAAAAAATATTTGTAAAGCAGCCAAGTTGAACGAAGAAATAACAAATTCTGCCACTACGACAACAACAACAAGAAATAACAAATGCAAAATAGAGTGCATAGGTATTGCTTTGTTGCTGGTGTTGTTGCTGCACAATATTGTTACGCCGCAACAGCTCTCTTGTCCCAGCACTGCGACAGGGCGCTGCTGCAGTTACTGTTTTTATTTGTTGGTTTTGTTGTTGTTGGCTTGGCTGCGCATGCGTTTATTACATTCGAATTTAAATTTTCAAATTGATTTGGATGGTCAAGGTTAGACAAGGCGCTTTGTTGTGACCATATGTTGTTCGATACATACGTACATACATAGATATAACGTTTTATGCTGCCGCCTGACCGCAGAACAACTGCACGCGGCTCATGTGGCCGCAGTTCGCTCTGGGCGAAGTAAAGCAGTTCTGTTGCTTTAAGCACACAATGGCATGCATTCACACAAGCAATTTCTATAGGTGTGTGTTTGTGGACTTGGTGGACACATACGTATGCTATAATACTCTGAGAGAAATCGTATAAAAATCGTTCTAGCTGCTATATACTCCACATATAGTCGGGTCTAACCACGTTTAACAGTAACAGTAATTTGTTTGAAGAAGTAGGAAAGAGAAATAGAAATGAAATGTTAGGCCATTTTTTGATCACCGACATTTTATTGTTGGAAGATCATAGCTTTTTTGACAAAAAATTCATAAAAAATAAAATTAAAAATTAAAGAAGGAAAACGTGCTTGACTTTAGTTAACAACAACAACTTGTGCAATAAATAATAAAAGCATCAAAGTTTTTATTTAGCAAATATGAGAAAGTAGCTTAAGGGGCGCCATTTTTTACACCTGTCCCCCCCCTCTAATAATTTTAATTTTTAATACCTTTTTCTAAAATTTTTTTTCTGTATTCTTAAGATATCAATAAAAACCTCATAAAAAATGGACAGTAAAAATATTTTTAATTGTTTTAAAATAAAATTCAAAAAACTGCCCAAAATTTGATTTCTAGAGTAGAATACCCCCTTAAATCAACTTAAGTTAAGGGATTGCATGGGTTTACGGGTTTCAAAAATGGATTTTTTTATTGCCTAATTAAATTCTAAAACACCTCCTAAATATTCAAGTTGATTCGAGTAATAGTTTCAGAAATACACGTTTTAGAACTTGTGCGCTAGAGTCTTTAAAGCTTTTTGCTCGAAACTGTGTTTTTTGAAGTCGGTTGGCAAGATTTCTCGACAATTACTCAACCGACCTTCATGAAATTTTACATAGGTATTTGAGATACAATTCTTAAAGATTTGAACGCAGGTTTTTTTCGATTACAAAACGATAAAATGTCGCGAAATTTTCACTGAAATTTTCATTAATTTTTTTTTTAATATCTGCCAAAAATCCAATTTCCAGTTTTTTCAAAGGGGTCACCGAAAATGTCGTCGCAATGACCGAGTTTAAAATTTTTTTTTTTTTTGTTTCAAAAATTTCAGAATTTTTTTTGTTAATAGTGTATGTTTGTAATAACAAAAAGTTCTAATAAAATTTGTCATTTTTTATGTGAGAAAAAAATAAAAAAATATACTGTTTTTTATCCCTTAAGAGGGGAGCCTGCTTTAGAGGCTTCAAAAAATCGCGTTTTTTGAGGATTTTTTTGGGAGGGAAAGAATTAATTTATTAAATATCTAGAGTTTATAGTTATACCACTGTGCCTACTATTAAGATGACATTGTATTTATTTTGAAAATTCTTTATTTATTCTTCCAAATCAATTTCATCCCCTTCAAAGTAATCCGCTCCCGATGCAATGCACTTATGCCAACGGATTTTCCAATCTTCGAAACACTGGTTGTAGTCACTTTCCGGGATTGCCTTCAGTTCCGTCTTCGCTGCGGCTTGAATCTCCTCTATCGTATGAAAACGGTGTCCCCGGAGCGGTCTTTTGAGATTGGTGAACAGCCAGAAGTCGCACGGCGCCAGATCAGGTGAATACGGTGGTTGCGGAACGATATGGGTTGAGTTTTTGGCGAAATGATCACGAATTACGAGGGCAGTATGGGATGGTGCATTATCGTGGTGTAAAAACCAAGAATTGTCTTTCCACAATTCCGGCCTTTTTAGGCGGATAGCGTTATGCAAACGACGCATAACGTTCAAATAATATTCCTTGTTGACTGTTTGACCGGTTGGAAGGAATAACACCACGATAATCGAAGAAAACAGTCAACATGACCTTGATTTTGAGCGACTTTGGCGCGACTTTTTTGGTCTCGGCTCTCTTTTGGCACGATATTCGCTCGATTGATCGGTTGTTTCGGGGTCGTAAGCATAGATCCAAGTCTCATCGCCAGTTATAATGCATTTCATGACACCCTGGTAGTCGGAAAGCATCGTTTCACACACTTCAACGCGACGCCTTTTTACGCTTGAGGCCCAAAACATCCTTCAAAACGGTATTGGCTGAGCCTTTCGATATGCGAACTTCATCAGTAAGGTCTCTAATTGTTAATCGACGGTTTTTCAACACCAAATCTTTGATTTGTTGAACGTGAGCTTCGTCGGTTGAGGTTGATGGTCGCCCTGGACGCTCTTCGTCTTCGACACGTTCACGGTCGGCTTGGAACTCACTATACCACTTGTAAACATTTTTTTTTAGACATAGCCTCATCACCAAAGGCTTTCTGCACCATCCTCAACGTATCCGTAGCAGAAAATTGATTCCGTAAACAAAATTTAATGTAAATTCTTTGCTCAACAAATTTCAACATCGCAAAAAACGAAAAACTCACTTTTAGCAGCTCACAAAACGACACGTATCTCAAACACTAATGAATATTTTGACATGAAATTTGACATAAATGTGACTGACAGTACTACCAACCTAAAAAAAAATAATTCGCCAAATCCTTCCACGCGCGCCGTTTAAATTCAAATGTCACCTTATTTTTTTGGGCACAGTAGTATATTTAGACATTATCCGAAATTTTTTTGGATACGAAATCTTTGATATTCTGCCTTTGGGAAGCAATTTCCCGATGCATCCCGCATGTGCATTTGTCAGACGGCGGGCAGAATGCAGGTCGCAGTTTCTATCGGAAACAAAAAATTCAAAGAGATTCCTATTTGTTTATAACTTAACTTCTAGTTAAACTAAGAAAATTCCAAAAAAAAGTGTAAAATTCTAAAATTTTTTTAAAATTAAAAAAAGTGGTTTTTGACCAAAAAAATTTTACTTTATATTGCTTAAAAATATGTTCAAACTTGAAACGCATCTTTCTTTCTTTATTTCAGTTTGAAACGACACTTTGTAAGGAAAAGATGAACCACTTGGTCGTGTAAAGAGAATATAAAAAGTAAAAATTACAAAAACATTTGAAAATATTCACCGTTATACGGAGTATATAAACAAAAGTGCATACAACAAAACACACATAAGATAAGATGTCAGTCGGCAACGCAAAGACACACAAAATGAGTGGTCTACGATTACATTTTACAAGCATTTCGCTGGCGTTTGTCATCCTCACACTGCTCATCGCTTACAGTCAAACGTCCAGCGCGGCGGATTACGACGGCGAAGGCGGTGCCAGCGAGCTCGGCTCCGCGGGCGACGGCGGTGGTGGTGGGGGCCTAAATAGTGAGGTAGTGAGCGGTAATGACGAAATCTATGAAACCGCTGTGCTGCAACAGGACATGGAAGAGCATGCAAAGCGCCAGAAACTATTGGAAGAAATGCAGGAGATGACTGAGCTGGAAGGGAATGCCGATTCGGCTGCAGCACCCACAGCCGCCACCTCGGCACAGCCCTACGATATGAGCAATGAGTCTGTGAACACGATAAGAGCGCAAGCGCGTATGGATGACGTGATGACCGACTCGCAGGAGATCGAAATGATGGACAGCAGTACCTTAATGAACGGTAGTGCGGCCCGTGCGCCCATAGCATTACCACCAACTGTATTGCCACACGCAATGAGCACCATGATACCCGCCTATGTGCGTCAGGGTAAAGCTGAGCAATTTCCGCGCACCATTAGCGGTGGTAGCGTGTCGGTTGAGGAAGCAGACGCCAATGTCTCCGCTTCCGATTATGTGGAAGACGAGGAGCACATGCACGTGCGCACACAGAAGGCGCATAAAATCGATCCGATCGCAATGAAATTATATCACCACAGCGACGCAGATGCGGAAGATAACATGCTGAAGGATCAGCAACCAGCGCCGCCATCCCAGCACGAGCAGCAGCAACAGCATGTGGCGCCACCGCAACCGCGCACGCAACAGCTACACCCGAACAGCTCGGACGAGGACTACTATGAAGACCCACAGGATAGCTTGGAAAAACTGCAATTGCATCAGCAACAGCACAAAGGCAGCGTAAGGCCAACAGTGGCGCCCGCCTTGCCACTAACACCGTCGCCGCCCATCGCACCACAGCCGAAGTCAGTGTCCGACGTCGATGCCAATGCTGCGCGTCTGCCGCCAGCTGTGCCACAGGCACGTGGCGCCGCTTGGACTACAAGTGGCCCGCTAATGGACGCCGCAGCCACACCAACAACGGTGGCAATACCGGTATTCGGCGAGAATGCAATCGATGCCATCGCACCAAACATTGCCGCAACCACCAGCTCAGCGTTGGCAACAGGTTTCGATACAGAATCGGCAGCAGCAGCAGCAGCTGCTCTTTCCACGACAATGCAAACGCCAACAACAGCAACCACAACAACGACAACGACAATAACAACAATGCGCCCAGCAGGTAAGCAGGGCAAACAAATAAATATATCGCGCGGCCGTAAACTGCTGCCACACGAACAATTACGCAACTACATCGAAGATGCGTACATTCGAATGCCGCTAGCCGTCATCGTCGATCCGTCGGCAGATGCGCTGGAGAAGACGAAGGCGCTGTGGCGTGAGGCGCTACGCACCAATCTAAATATAAAAATTGTGCTCGTCTCGCTGAATGCCTCAGGTGAGTAAACGTAAACGTAAACACAGCCTACAGCTGCCCACATACACATACACATATGTATGTACACATCCAAGTGCGTGTGTAACCACTTTGAGCTTGAGTGATTGTTTGGCTTGCATGAATGCGCGATTGCGCCAGATTTGTATGGCAATAAGTGGAGTGGTTTAGCGTAATCGCTTTTAATGGCGCGCTTAGCGTGCGCCAGGTGCTGTCAACAATTTCGGAAATATGCGTACGAAATATTTCGCATTCACAGCAATTAGTCTATATAAGCGAATAATTTGTTTGCGATTTTCAAGTTTCCAATATTTGGCATTTTATCGGCTTAAAAAATAATAGTATTTTGATTAAATAATGCTTTCTGTCCATGCCCAAGAGCAGAAATGTAAGAAGCAGCCCACGTAGCAGTACATAATTTATTTTTTTTTTACTTAATTAGAACTTCTTCCGTTGTACGAATTTAATTAATGTGAAAGCTTTCCTTAAAAAAAAATATATTAAAAAAATTGTTCAATAATTTTAATAAAAAAATAATTTTAAATATTTTTTGAATAAAAAATAGATAAAAAATCGTGTATATAAAATACTTAAATTTTACAAAAAATCAAAAATATAATGATTAGTTGTTGTTGGTGTAGCGGCAGCTAAATATTCCTGCAATAACTTCGTGGCATGGTACCGAGTGAACAGTCCTTGGTCGGATTAGTCTTTTCAGTTGTTTTACTTATTATTTTCCATATTTTAGAGCACATCAATTGAAAACCACAAATATAGCGAGCAGCCCACGTGGTGGAACGTCACTTAATTTGTTTATTTAATTGCTGCGTTTCCGTAACTTTTTGCATATTTTAGCTTAGGAAAATTTCAGTGGAAATTTTTTGCTTTCAAACAGCAATTAATAATTACGATGAGTCATAAAAATGGCAACAACACAAATTTTTTAATGAAAAATCTCAAATACTTTAGCTACTGCGGTGATCAACTTTTTATGGTAGGAGGAAATATGGAAAGCCGGAGTTCTGAGCTTTAATCCGCTAAACCTAACCTAATTCTATCTCATATCTCTCTCACGGGATCACTGAACTAAGTATTACTTCATGGGAGAGAAGAAGACATTTAAGTCGCCTCTATTGTACGGTCTAACTGACTCCTAACCTCTTGTAAATGTCTCAATCTTAACATAATTAGAGCTTACGCTTCGCTGACAGCTTTCCGTCTTACAGAGGACTCGCACATAAGAGCAATTAAATTTTCCACCGTGAGACTAACTCCAAGTGCGATTTTTAGCTTTTCCTTTATACTTGAAAACCGAAGGCAATGATATATGTATGTACTACGTTTCCACGACAGTCGGGTCTACGTAACCGGAACGGACCCGAATAGTTTATCCGGTCAAGGTCTGTCAACTCGCAGAATTCTGCCGTTACAACAAAAAACAACACAGAGTACGTGTTCCGAATCTGCTATACATCCTGTGCGCGTCGGACAATGTGGACTAGAGTCATGACGATATTTGTAGAGATAGCTTCTAAAGCTTCCATGGTCACTGAGTACTTGGGTCAAGTGGAAATCCAGATCCTCATGCTGTCTATCTATCCACGACTATCCACGAAAGTATGTCCGGAATCAGTCTGTGGGTCCGCCGTTCTTTGCATGTAGTTTACCACATTGTGATGCTTTTGATTCCATCCTCTCTCTTTGCTAGTGTAAACATCTCTAATAAGTTGTACATTCGCGCGAATTCGTCTCTTTGGATCCTTCCAGGGAGGCGAAAAGTGAGGTTATGTTATGGCTTTCGCTTTCTTTAACTATACTTTAGTAATACTTAAGTGAGTTGGGTGTATGCTTCTAGATTTACTAATTGATATTTAACTAAATTTTCAAAATGAATTAACGTAAATTAATTAATAACGGTGAATTAATGTAAAACAATTTTCTAGGTATACCGGCCGCCTATAGCTTCAATAATACGCGCCAATTTCTGGCCGGTTTGAACAGCATCAAGGTGAAAGATGGTGGCAATTCGTTTGTCGGCATTGTGCATGCCTCGGAATTGGTGCCATACGACAGCGCCGTCTTCATATCAACCGCAGCGATACCGCCGCACACCGAGCTGGTGCAAGATGCCGCCATAACGCTGCTGAAAAAGCGCATTAGGGTTAGTAAGCGAGCAAAGTATTTTTTGTTTTTTTCATTTTTAAATTTAAAATTTATTTACAAATTTTCGTTGAATTGATTTAATGCTACAGCTCTATCTCATCTGGTACGGTGAACGTTCGGCCAGTGAAAACGAGACACAGGAGGCTGTGGGCGGCATACTCGGCGAGGTGGCCATACGTTCGGGTGGCGAAGTACTGCATCTGGTGGGTAGCGAAAACTCACAGGAGCTGGAGGGCAGCACGGTAAGCGCACATTTCACTAACACATACACAGGCACACACACAGGCACGCACATGTGAGGCATTTCAGCTAAGCAGCGCCTTTCCCACTCTCATTCGACGGTCTAACATATGTACCGCTATGGAGTGTAGCGGGTAATTGATTGATTGAACGCAAACGAGTTAACAAATGTGCTGGCGTGTTTTTTGTTTTTATTTTAATGTTTTACTTTTCCACTTCTTGTCAAGCGGCGGTGCGCAAATTTAATTGCACTTGTAATTATAATTGCTTATACAACGCTCGCCAGCCAGCTAGTGGCGGCCGTGCTGCTGCGGCAGTACCTTAGTTGCTAAGTAGCGTAGTTTTTCTTTTCCAATTACAAAACAAGTACAAGTTTTCAAATGCAATATTTATTATAAACGTTGTGTTTGTTGTTGTTGGCATTATGAATGTTATCGCGGTGCCTAGTGAAAATGGCAGAAAATCACAACTGAAAGCTAAAAACTTGTTTAAATGCTAAATACCACTGTTAGCCGTTAATAGCGCTGCCACTGCTGCCGCTGCTGCTACAGATTGCCGGCAGCTTGCGGTTGTGGTTGGGGTTGCGCACTCAGCTATCCAGTTATGCAGTTTTGATGGCAAGCGCGACATAGTCCAAGTCACTGGACAGTGGCAAATTTCACAATGAACTTTAATGAATTCCAAGTGGCAAATACTAATTTTACAGGGGTTGAGTTTTTATTTTAAATTTGATAAAATTAATCAGAAATGGTACTGTTGAAGCTAAAATTCAAAATCTTTACTTAAAAACTAAACTAGCCATCAAAAATGCTTGCGAATCTCACAAGCGTGCGAAAACGAGGTTTAACCCACACAACACTAAATGATGGCGGTGTAAACCTAGCATTAGGTCAAGCGTTATAAAAGCGAAATTTGAGGTAAAAAACACTGGTAATTAAATACGTTGTCATTTGGAAAATCAACGCACCATGAAGTTGGTGGAAAACGCTTGAAATTGAAAGCGAGTGGCTGGCTACAAGCACACACACATGCTTGAATAAAAATAGTTTTATACCCTCAACAGAGTACATTAAGTTTGCTATGTAGTTTGCGACATGCAGCAGGAAACGTTGGAGACGCTAGAAATCAGTTCCCTTGACAATCGGGTGTAAATAACCGATACATAACCGGATTATTATCCGATATAGGACTATCAACTCAGCAGTACTCGTCGAAATTCCCTAGACATCCGGGTATAAATAATCGATACATTTTTTCTAATAGAGGACTGTCAACTAAGCACTGTTCTACGAAGTTTCCTGACATAAATAACCGATACATAATCGGATTTTTATCTAAAAGACTGTCAATCAGCACTGTTCTACGAATTCCCTGACATTCAGGTACAAATAACCGATACATAACCGGATTTTTAACGGATCTAAAACTGTTAACTCAGCACCGTTCTTCGAAATTACTTCACGACAACAACAACAACCTTATAAAGTGCATAAAGAACATATCAGCGCGACGAGCTGAGTCAATATACCGATATGCGTCTGTCTGGCCATCTGTATGTACGCCAACTAGTCCCTCAGTTTTTGAGATATCATTGTAAAATTTGGCACACGTTCGTTTCTCATCAAAAATCTACACATTTGTTGAAATCGCCGATATCGGACCACTATAGCTGCCATTTAACATGAGTAATTGTTCAAGGTCCCCCCGAATAAAATTTTTTTAGATCGGATCCCTATAGCATATAGCTGGCATACAAACTGAGTCGATCAAAATAATTTCTTTTTTATTTGTGAGGGGTATCGTAACGTCGGTAAAACAGATGTTAACTTTTTTTCTTGTTTTATATTGCATTGGCAAAGCGCAGAATATGATATTTGAACGCAAAAGCGTGGAAAAGGCGAAAACTTATTACAAACACTATATACAATATACACAAAAAAAAGTACAAAATGAAAACGAAATGAATGCCATGGAAAATTTAAACTGTTTAAAGTACTTCATGGAAACCAGGTTACGGAACGTCAACAAAGTGAAGGGTGCCATCCATTAGCACGTGAACAAAACATACTGGTTGACGATATTTAATAAACATGATTTTCAGCGCATATTTTCGGTTTACTTTGCATTGTTTACAATTTAGTAAATCTTAAATACATATATAGTAATATATATAAGAACAAAAATGTCATATAATAAATATGTATGTAGTAATAACAATTTAAACAAATACTATTTATTTTCTCACATGCAGCTAACACTTGTCGCCGACGCCTATGTGGGCACACAGGAAGTGGATATACCGGTCGATACGACCCTTTCGAGTCTACACGTCAAAATCGACGCACCCATGCGGACGGCTACGCTGGAGACGCCCAACGGTGGTTAGTTCACACATACAACACATACACGCACATTTACACAAATTTGCACAACAACAACAATAACTAATTTATACAAAAATCAATTACTTTCAAGTTGACTAATATACGATACATACATACATACATATGTATGTACCATATGTTTAGAGAAGCAATCTATTGCAGCGCTTTAATTCCTTAAGCAATAACACTATGCGGCTACTAAAAACAGCACAATAAACATGAAAATGTATTTAAATAGCGTAACTTAATTTGTTTGTTAAACTTTTATTGTGTCCTTGTCCCGTTCGTTCAAAATGTATAACTACTAATCCACACTTCCGGCAAACTGTAAACTGTGAATCGGAGCTTTAAATGAAAGCATTTCACCATAACAATGTTAAGCTTTAATGTAATCGGTATACATAATATACTGTTAAACTTATTAAATATACATATATATATGTATATATTTATATTTATTGTAAAACATAAAAAATATATTAAAAAAAATTAAAAAAAAAACGTTAGTGTTAAGGAGTGCTGCCGAAATGAGCATTTCGCTACACTGTGCGCCAGCTACACTAGTGTGCGTGTAAATTATAACATTGATTAACATTAGTCATTAAGTGTGTTTATTATTTCGAGCTACCTTATAACCGTCAAATGTAAATATGTCTATTTATTTACATATAACATATACAATCTAATTCATACTGAACTGTTTTATAATTTTTATATTTAGGTTCTAACGTTCTACTGTGTGTCATTACTGTTAAATGTGTCGAAATTAATAGAAACTATTATTTTATGGTAGTATTTTATATCGTAGTACAAACCGTATAAATAAAGAATATGCATATACATACATATATAGTACATACATACATATGTATAAAACAATTATATACTTATGTATATTATGCATAACGTAGAAAGCTACATTATATATTTTTATAAATGTTAAACGTATAATCTGTGTTTAGTTGCTTAAGTGAAAATAAAAAACAATAAATATTATAATATTTTTATGTAAGTCATTAGTGAAATAATAATAAATGTTTTTTATTATAACCACTATATATTAGTTAATAGTTAGTTAAAGCTTCAAGTTTCCGCCGCTTTCTCTGTCAAACGTAAGTACAAAGTTTGTTTGTCTGTATGTTCGCAACAATGGATTATGTACTTGCTCGTATGTTACATCTGCACATTGTATAGTATATAAACATTTTTGCACTTTGTCCATATAAACTCATAATATAAGTAACAATAATTACACATTACACATTAAAAGCACGCCCAATGCACTGTCATATATACATATGTACATGGTAAATCAGTAAATTCACGCACACATATGCACTAAATGTTTCAGATAAAAACATCACTAATATGAAAAAATATTTGTATTACGCATATGATTCATCTCACATTATAAACATTTTACATTGTATTTGGAGAGATTTTTTGTAATATTTGAATCATTATTTAAATAATTATAAACATTTAAAAAAGATTATAAAATAATAGAGGAGATGGCTACACCCAATTTGAGCTATTTACAACTCCTTGCGACAAAGAAACACTAATGATTTAACGAATTCTGGCAATATTTAATAATAATAATAATGAATATAATTAATTATGTGTTTATCTGTCGCATAAACTGAAGAAGACCCACTACAAACATAATTAGGAGTTTCATATAGTATCATAAAGTTATAATTATAACAAACCGAAAACGTAATGTTGAAAATTGTTATTGCGTAAACTCATTTTGGTATTTAATCCCACAACAAATGTTTTAAACAAGTGTAAAAATTAATAATTTTACAATGCGTTATGACAAGTTGTGAGTCCCCTAAATAGAAAACGTTTAGTGCTGGTTTAAACTTAAGCCTACATATAGGAGATAACATTGCTCTAATACAGAAGGTCCTTAGCTAATAATAAAGCAATTAATTTGAAAAAACTTCAATTATTTCAAATAATCCTCTTTTTTATATGAGAAATCATAAAACTTAATAAATTAAAACAAAACACATTTTCTTCAAAAAAAAAATAATAATAAAATAGAGAGATCATTTGTGTATTAAAGTAACGATATGTATGAACTGTTATACTACAACCACTATCATATAACGGAAGTAGAAAAAAGTAGCATCCGATAGCGTCAATTACACAGAGGTGACTACATGCACATACATACATATGTGTGATTGCATGCATGTGTGTACATATATAAAATCAAGTTGTTAGCAATTGCATTTGGTAAGACTAAATAAGAATTTAATCGTTTCTCATTTCATTTGCGTTGCCCTTTCAAAATAATTAATATACACGCAATAATATATAGACATATGTACAATATATAATGCGCTAAGAGTCCGGCATTATATACAACTAATGTAGACATATAAAACTACGTAGTATATTGATTGGTAAACCTTTAATGAATTAAGCTTCCCTTACCTTATTATAGTTAACTACTTCTTGTCATTAGCCTTGAGTTTTACGTTTTTTGCAAGATATACGGATTGAATATGCTATTTTACATTATGATATTATTTTTGATTGTTTTCATCTACTTTGAAGTGTTTCATATATCACTGTTTATTTTGTCAACGATTCACTAAAGAAATTATAACACAAAACACACAAGAATTCTATTGAATCTGTTTTTGCTGTTTGAGAATTCACTAACAGCTGATTACCGCACATACACGCATATGACAGTAACAGCTGACTCGTTAGTTGGTGTTGCCACACAAAACTTGTTGGTCTCATTGAATTTTTGTCATGAAATTTGAGATTTTAAATTCACTTTTTCCAGTTACGCACACAATATTAGCAATATGTTACATAAATATATTAAAAATGTGTTTCTCACAAATAGATTACGAAACAATAATTAATAAATAACAATTCATTGAATTTAATTTTTAATATAAAATATATGTATGTATATTTCACATCGCAGTTCTACCATCTTTACTTAAAATAACTATGAGACAACTGTAATAACTTTTAATTATTTAACTGACTCACACTTTTAGTAATCTTCGGATTATGCAACTGAAATTGTTTTAAATCTTTTCTCGCTCACAACAGATATTAACTTAAGAAAGCTTGTCAAGTTCAAGTCACTTGTTCTTACACTTGGAGCAGATGACAGTCGATTAGATGCTTACGTTCCCTTGAATAAACTACGCAAGGCCACTGTTTACAAATTGAAAGTGGTACCGGAATCCTTAAACGATGAGTACAGTGTATTCGTGCGCGCCGAACGTAAATCAGATATGTTTTTGGGTAAGTAACATCCAAAAGTCAACAAGTTTGTTTGTATGGAGCGTATGATACCCGTTACTCTTTCACGTACAAGGTTCAAAATTCGACTAAATTAAAAAGCGCAAACATTTGAGGAAGATTAGGAATCTATAAGTTTGAAAGAAGATAGTCGGTTGAACTGACGGTAGTACATACACATATGTATGTTTACGTACATACATACATATGTTTACTAATTTAGCATTGAAAGCTCGTCTGAGAAGAAGACTTGTGTGAATTTATGATAAGCTTATAATATTTCAATATGCAGTGATAACATATTCACCCAGTACTGACATGATTAAATGAGGACAGCGTGGAAATTTTGAAATAAAAGAGGAAATATAAGTACATATAATGTATTATATTAGAATTAATAAAAAAAACAGTTTTCAAATAAATAAAACTGCAAAACAGTTTGGAAACAACACATAGTTGATTTTTACAGCGACGTCAATTTAAGTCCGATTGCATAAATCATTGTTTATTACATGCAAGAGTCTTTAGGTATTTCAAAATAGGCTAGAATTAAGCATTTTACAATGACGTATGTAGTTTTGTTATTGTTTTTCAATTAATATTCAAGAATTAGAGATAAGGATGCATGTAACTTCCATAAAAATACATTAATACGTATGACTGAAATAAGTGGAATACGCAAGTTCGATTTTCATATGTCAACTGATTGCAATTGAAATAATTATAATTTAGGCTTATAACCTCGAAGCCAACGCAAGCCAAACTTTTTCCTCATTGAGATTAGGGGTATGACATACTTAACATCAGTAAATAACAGACGTATTGCTTTTAACTTATTTTATAAGTTATACTTTATAATGTCATATTTTCAGATGATCTCATTAAACGATTCGATGCGTATTTGCTGACGGATCGAAATACTTATCCTGTAAGTTCATATGGATCGCGCTTGCTAAGTTTATCGGAAACCTCCCCTGGGAAAACTCTAAGAACACACAGTGATTTACGTTTTGGTAGCAATGCAGAACTACAAACAGCATCAGCTGAAACAGCAATAATAGGTAATTCGGATGTAACATTTCCAAAGGATGAAGTGGAGACATTCTCTGACAATGAAATACAAAGCAGTCGACCGATCATACCAACAAACAATACTGGAATGCCTACATCAGTCGTTAATGTAGATTATAAATATAATGGTGTGCCCCGTGGAACAACAGCCACTTTATTGCAACGCGACACAACTAAAATCGAAATGGGCCTACAATCACAACTACTTTTGGCTCCAGGCATGATGGGGACGCTGGAGTTTGAGGTGACTAATACCCGCACCGAAGCAGTATATCACAACATACAGGTGATTGACGAAAGACGTTTTCTTTTACGTCTCAATCCGCAAAGTCTATTTTTGCGTGCTGGTGAAATGGCCAAAGTTGTTGTAACCGTTTTAATACCGAATGGCACCCCTCAAGGAACCACGGATAAAATTACATTCACCTGTCATGGTGGCGGTACGGCTACCCTATCTCTCAACTTGAAAGTGGTCAGCTCAACTACAGTTGACTTGCAGGTATATACATATATTAGATATACATATATATATAGAATACAATATTCTAAGCATTATACTTTTCGTACAGGATACGACAGCACCATCTATTTCGTGGACTTTTGGCAGTCGCTGTGATAACGTTAATGCACAGTCAACTGATTGCGCGGAACGCTTCTGGACACTAGACATAACCGCCCAAGATTGGCAGTCAGGCATATTACGTTTGCAGACTGTGCCTTCTAGTGGACTACTGTACCGGAATAGCTACACTGTTGCCTCTACAGAACCCTTGAAAGCTACGTATATAGCAACGTGTTGCGAACCAAAAGTGGCACTTACAGCATTCGATGTCACGGGCAATCAACGTTCGTACAACGTAGATGTACGCGATCTTGTGCTCACTGAAGCTTCTATAGCTGCAATAGTGTTAGGCGCATTGCTGCTGCTTCTTTTAATAATTCTCTTAATTTGGGCAATTGTTTGGTGTTGTCGGAGACGTCAAGTTTCATTGGATCTGCCCACGTACCGCTCTCACTCCACACGTAGTATGGAGTAAAATGAGAAAGTCGGGGAAGTTATTTTAAAATGTACATACATATGTTTATATCCACTTTTAATCGAAATAAAGAACAAACCTTAGATGTCGTAAACTTATTGTATTGGTAACCCATTATGCGCAACAAGTGCTTATGTTTAAGATAAATAAAACACTTACCTCGACTAATAGCCACCGGCGGTAATAGCAAAGGCTTGTTAGGAAAGTCATCAAATGTTAGACCCGTAACAGAGGCGCTCAAAAGTGGGTTTTTTACAACAGCACTTGCTGTCGGAATTGTAGTCAACCCTGGACCAGCTGCCACAGCAGACGCAGTGGTTGGACGTGACGTGTCACCTTTCTGCTTCTCTGACATTCTTCACTGTTGCTGCCAAACGAGCTATTAATTCACCAATACTAATATTTTTAATACTTTTACACACTTTTGTACAATGTTTAGAAGGGAAAGATCGAAAATTCAAAGCTAAATTGCAACTAAACCACCAAAAAACAATAAACTGAAGGTATTTATGAAATGCCAAAATCTTCCGTATGAGGTGCAAAATAGCAATAGTCAAACGAATAAGTATTTAGATTAAAGGGGTGTAAGGGATGCAAATGCATTATTAGAGAGAGGCGAGACGGTAGCTTTCACTGACAGTTTGGTAAATTGATAAGCCTACAATTGTCAAATGATAAATAACAAACTACCTTAGCGGTGAAGTGATGCCGTACTATTGACAATATTTATACACTAACTCCGTTTTATCCTTTAAATTATAAAATTTATTTCGAAAAATTATGATTGATCAGGGATACTTACATACATGTAAAAAAAAAAATTAATGAAAGTTTTAATATTTGTATTCTACTGGTATTCTTTTCCTATCATTTCCAAATTTTGTGTAATTACCAAATGTCAACGAATTAAAAAGATATCTAAAAAAATAATAAATATTAAAGAATATAAATAATTCCTAATTCATATCGGAGTACCAGCTGATTAGCACAACGTGTTTTAGATAGAACTGCAACTAACTTCAGGATTCTTATGTACATATGTACGCGAAATATAAACATTATTTATGCTTCTAGTTTTTCTAATTACAAAAATTAAGAATATAATAAAAATAGTAACATAAAATAAATTTTGTGCAATGGAGGTCGTTCAGGAATTACAGGAGCGCGCTTTGCCGGTCTACGAACAGTTGAAGAGATACAATATCTGTGACGATTCTGAAATCAGGTAAACACACCATAACATTTAAATTCCTTAATTTCAATTAAATTGTTACTTATAGTAATTACAAACAGAAGAGGGAATCCTTCGCACTACAGCTTACACAAAAGAGTGTTAACAGTCGTACTTATGTGGAATATATTATACTTGAACGTAAGATGTATCGCTTGGTTGAGCGCAAGGAAGCCAGCTTTAAAACTGAGGTGCGAGGTCTGAAGAATAACCTTATAAATCACATTACAAAATTGTATCGGGAGTGTCTTCAAAAATTTCCGGAGGCTGAAGGCTTGTGGAATCACTTCATAGAGTTCAGTAAACATTCGAATCCAGCACAAGTACTTGGTATCTATGAAAAAATGCTCACTGTAAGATTGAAAATTTTAAGTAATAGGAGTATATTATTACTATTACTTTAATTTATTTTCTTTTCTTTAGTATCATGGATCAAATGAAAAAAACTGGGTGGAAGCAGCACTATGGGCTTTCAGCAATGATAGCGAAAGTTTTATATGGCAAGACATTTGTACAAGAGGATTGCAGCGACACCCTAATGAAGAGATACTTACCAAAACATTATTTGATTTATTAGTGTTTGTTGCACATAAACGATTTGAAGCTGGTCAGAGACTCGATTACGAGAGCGCCTTAAGACAAGCAGAATGTGTATATAGAAATAGTCGCACAACTATAACTAATTTGCAATTTTTTATTGGTTTGGTGCGACGTTGTGAAGAACCTCCATTTCTTAACATTACAGCACCCTTACAATTAAATATTATTGAAGATCTGGTGGAACGTTATCCATCACAAGAAAAATTGTGGGATTTTTTGGCACAGCGTGAGTTACGCGGATTTGCCCTGAGTGATTTAAAGGAACATGCTAAAAGAAATGAACGCGCCAACAATGTTGCTTCAGAAATTGATAATCAGGACTCTGCTGACAATGGTTCATATTTGACAATGCCGGTGTTCAAAGATCGTACAATGGGACAACGTATTGAATTATGCGCTAAGGTATACGAAACAGCCTTAAAAACGGTATGTAATGGTTCTAACGAAATCTATATTTTTTATAATAAAGTACTTTTCTCATGCAGCTGAAAACCCGAACAATCTGTCACGATTACATTAGCGCAATGTTGATTATAAATGAAAATAATGAAACAGATTTGAAAACAAGACGTAAATACTTGGCGATGGCTCTAAAAATGGGTCACGAATCTGGTCTAATGAGTGAGGACCATTATTGTGTATTTTTGCGTTTATTAATCGTGACTGAAACTGGAAGGAAAATCGCTGAGTCCATTTTAAGTGAAGTGTGTTCTGCATACAAATCAGTAAAATTGTATGAGGTATGGCTTTCGTACTATATAAGCCAAAACGACTCAGACATGGTTGAAAAAATTCATGCTAAAGCAGTGAAGGACCTAGGAGATAAATCTGGACCAATATTTGAGTTAGCTATTCAATACTTCAAAACACGATATGATGAAGACCGTTCGACCCTTGATCGATTGTACCGTGATGCTATTAAAATGACTAATCCAAAATTTGGCATATTTCGTGCTCAATATCTGGAGTTTTGCATGCTTAATTCCCCTTTTGACAAAGTGCGCAAAGAATACGACCATTTAAGCCAATTACCGCCACCCTGTCTAAAATTGCATGAAAAAATGGCTGAATTGGAATCCCAAGTTATTTTAAGGGTAAGGTGTAAACTGTGGCTGTGACTACAAAATTTTAAAAGTAATCCAATAACACCCTATTTTTGTTTTCAGACTAAAAAGGACACTGAGCGCCGACGACAGGTGTATGAGAACATGGTATTGCAGTTTGGTAAGGAAAGCACATCGGTTTGGATGGAATATGTGCGTTTTGAATGTTCATTTGGAGACAAAAATCGTGTAGCACATATTCATGATCGGGCGAAGGCGACCTTAAACGAGAATTTAGTATACCCCTTCCAAATGGAATATGATTTAAAAAAGGAAAATTTCAAAACCGAAGTTGATTAAGTCATGTTTACGTACACAAAATAAAATAAAGCTTAAAATAACCTATATTATGTACAAAATGTTTCACATTATATTTATTTGGAATTTAAATTTCTGCACTGACTACGGTTATATTAAATGAAAACGGAAATTTTCGTTTCACACAGCAGATCGGATAAAAAGCAAAACCAATCATAAATTCTTTTTTTTTCGTCCTTTTTATATTAGCAGATTTTTTGTACTAAAATTACGAAGAAAATTTTCATTTACATCCTAAGTTAACTTCTCGGTTTTTAAAGAACTTTCGGCGACAATTTTCGCTACCTTCCGTGGTTCTTTCACTAACGTATTTGGGCATTGCATTTCTGTCCAACTGACAGGTACCATTGGTGGACCATTCGCCCCGCTCTCGCTAGACGTCGCAACTACTACACCCAATTCGTTTTCAGCAGTACTTAATTGGTAACACGACAACTCAGTTTGAGGTAACTACAAAAGATATACGTAGTTAATTTATTGTTAAAAATTATGAATATATATAAAATTAAATTACCACTCGAGCTAGTATCACATCGCCTGGACGGAATGATTTATACATTTCAACTCTATCCTTTTCAGTAGCACGTACATCTTCTTTACGTACTATTCCCCGATAGGTACGTTCAAGTATGTGATCCCCAATACATATTATAGAGCATTTGGCAAAACGTTGATTTACTTGCAGAACACGCGCTGTTATTACATCGCCCGCAACTGGAACAATAGTCTGGCTACCAGCACACTTAACTTCTATGTATTTACACTAATTGGGTGAATTTAACAAATTATTAATATTACATTTCTTAACAGCGAACATATTTAGAGTACCTTATCCTTCTCTTTAACTTGCACGCTTCCAGCCAATGTAGCATAAATATAACCGCCACGTTCATAGGTTCCTTGACCAGCCACAGTAGTCTCTTCCGAAAGGCATAAGCGTTGCCCAGGTAGACACAGGATAGCCTCAGTATTATCCGAATTAATCGACTTTTCGTTATTTGAATCAATTTCCATTGTTTCTTTAATTTATTTATTTAAAACTCAAATTATAAGACTTTTATATATAAACACGCCGCACAGCTGTTTGAAATGGTGGGCAAGGCAGTGTTATAAATTACCACATTGCCAACTCACAATTGTTCTACAATAAAATAAGCATTTAGGTTGGGTGTTAGGAAACTTTTGACATTAAAAAATAATTATTTGCAAATTTTTAATTGATTAATAGTAAGTTTATTTATTGTACATCACATCTGAAAATATTTTGGCAGAAATCAACAAATTGGCACAAAAAGGCTGAATCGTAAGTTCTCCAGAATCGCGTACTGTATGTGCATATCCACAATAATATTTTTATATACATTAATTTTACTTTATCTTTTCTAAAGTCATTATATTTATATACAATGGTAGAAGTAAATGCTGAATCTGAGATGTCTGAAGCCTTGTCAGGCATAGTGATGGATGATGTACTCTAGTAGGCATCGCCGAGAACGAAAAGATTTGCAGGCTAAAATACAGGCCTTGAAAAAGTCTGCACCAAAGAATGATAAAAAGAAGCGCAAAGAGATAATGGAGGAGGTTGCTCGCATGGAGAGTGACTTGGAGAAAAAGCAAGCCTCTGAATTAGTCGAGGTAGAAAAGGAGCAACAAACCCAACAACAAAATGAACACCAGAACGAGAATACAAATGAGAAACCACAAAACTTCGATGACGCATTGTGCAATGGTGATGATGAAGAAGATGCCACTAATAGTACCCAACGTGTTACTAAAGCACAAAAACGACGTGATAAGAAAGCGCGTGAAGCCCGACAAAAAGAGGAAGATATACGGGTTGCTGCTGAGGAAGCAAAGTTCGCACCAAAAGCTATCGAAAGTCGTGCTATACAATCGAAACTGTTAGAACGACAATTAACACTACATTGTATTCCTTCCGATGGCAATTGTCTCTACAATGCGGTACGGCATCAGCTAGCTCAAAAGGGGTTACCTACATACAGCGTGCAAGAACTGCGCAAGGAAACTGCTAACTATATACGCGCTCATAAAGATTCATTGATTTGTTATATGACTAATCCAAAAACTGGCCTTTTGCTTACTGATGCAGAATTTGAAAACTACTGCGAACTATTGCATACTACACCAGCTTGGGGAGGACAAATTGAACTAAAAGCCTTATCCTCCATACTTAAAGTACCCATTGAAGTGCTACAGGCAGAAGGACCACCGACTGTACAAGGGGCTGACGAATTTTCTGGGCCTAGTCTATTAATAACGTACCACCGCCATATGTACAGTCTGGGTGAACATTACAATTCTTCTGTGCCAAACCCTAAAACTAATGAGTGAAATTAATTATCGTTTCCCTTTATTTGTAAAACAAAAAATTAACATT
The DNA here is from genome assembly GCA_037783105.1 of Bactrocera zonata. Lineage (NCBI taxonomy): Eukaryota > Metazoa > Arthropoda > Insecta > Diptera > Tephritidae > Bactrocera > Bactrocera zonata. The sequence goes on from JBAWJQ010006494.1 coordinate 25,321, forward strand.
ACTATCCAAAAATACTTAAAACTCTTCTTTTTTTTAACAATTTCTCTTATGTAGTCTTTGCAACAGTAGTCTAATAAATCCGATTTTTCCTAGTTTCCCATGCTGACACCTCAAAATAATGTGTAAATAATTAAAAAGTCAGCAAAATATTTTTTTATGTACAACTCAAATTTACATAATAAAAACTTTTATTTTACATTAAAATAATTAATAAGTTGTTAATAAAGTTAACGATTTACTTTAAGTTTATTTTGAAGATTTGTTTTATTGTCAAAAACTAAAGTCGAAATATTTAGATTTATTAATAAAAAATATATTTTGCTTTTAGTGCAAATTTGGAATAATGCATAATACATATTAAGTATAATGTGTCATAGCAATTAGATTGCTTAAAGCGCAAACAAATTATTGTAGTTTGTGTCATTTACATACATATGTGTCCACTCAAAATCAGCAATGACTACGCATTATTGATAAAAGTAAACAAAAACAAAAAATGACGGAAAATTTCGGCGGTACATTACAGCTCTGGTACAAGAGCACCAAATTAAATGCAAAATTATTTTGTTTTCAATAAAAACTTTTTAGCATACGAACGAAATAACAATAAAAAACGTTAACTTCGGCTGCATCGAAGCTAATATACCCTTCACAAGTGCATTTCTTTTAGTAACTATGTGTTCAGTTTCTATGGTAGCTATATGTTGTAGTGGTCCGATATCGGCAGTTCCGACAAATGAGCAGCTTCTTGAAGAGAAAATGACGTTTGCAATATTTCAAAACGATAAGCGATCTCCGACGCTTCCTTCTGGGTGTTACAAACTTCGTGACAAACTTAGTATAGCCGGTTCAGTGTATAAAAATTGTGTGCCATTTATCAGTCCGTGGCTGTATCTACTTCACTTATTTACTTCACTTATTTACTTCATTATTATTACTTACCGATCCAAACAAGGTTAGATTGTCGAAATGACAGTTCTTGGCAGGGTCAATTCCGGAATCGTAGAACCGTTTGTCTTGGGAATTGTCTTATTCACTTCATTAACATCAAAGGCTCCGCCTTATACACAAACATTACTGAAGACCACGACACTGAAGGAGTGTTGGAGTAAATGACGAATAACGATAACTGTATAGCATGATGAGCTCACTAAAACGAAATTCAATTTTGTTCGTTTATCGTAACGATAAACAGGACACTGTAAAAGCTCCAGAAATACCATATTTTTAGCAGTCACTTTTAAAATTATGTACATTTATAAAAAGGACATAATGGTATATACACACGTATTTATTTTTGTTTTTCCTGCAAGGAGCAAATGAAAAATAAACTTTGTTTTGTAATCCTTGAATTTTTATCGGACACATGTAGGGTATATAACTTGATTAGAGGTGGAGTGGGTGGTTATCGAATATTTGATAACGATATCACGTTGTCACAATAAGTTTTATAAATGGCTAAAGATAATTTGTATCAACTATCTTTTATACATTGTACATACATAAGTATGCTGTTATAAAAAACATAAAACTTGTGGAATATTTATCTCATAAAAAATATGCACGCTCACGTACAGTAAGGGTTTTTTTAAATTGATACTGAATCGATTACGATTACGTGATTCCAGCAAGATCATATTACGTAAGCACTTTTTAGGGTAAATCCTTAAAACTTTCAACTCATTGCGGTTACTTTTGAGACAAGTGATCGGAACGCAAACGGATTGACTCTATAATCATAGATATGTCCAAACTAAGAAAGAGGGTCGGTGATCTCCAGATAAACTTAATTTTTAGAGTATAGTTGCAGTCAGTTAGTTCTCATTAAGGCAAAAAACGTACATTCGAGTCTAGTTCAGGAGTGCTCAATATCTGAGCTTTTTGTGGATGTCCAGCAAGACGATATACTTGTATCTCCTGTCATCAAACAAACGGTCGTCGCACTCGCGACTAGGCTCCCACGTCACTGTTGGCAGTCATAACTTCGAAAGTGTAGATAATTTCGTCTATCTTGGAACCAGCATTAACAGCAACAAAAATGTCAGCCTCGAAATCCAATGCAGAATAACTCTTGCCAACAGGTGCTACTTTAAACTGAGCAGGTAATTGAGAAGTAAAATTCTGTCGCCACGAGCAAGGACTAAACTCTATAAGTAACTCATAGCTCCCGTCCTGCTACATGGTGTAGAGACATCGACGATATCGACATCTGACGAGTCGACGTTACGAGCTTTCGTGAGAAAGGTTCTGCGTAAGATTTATGGTCCTTTGCGCATTGGCCATGGCGAATACCGCATTCGATGGAACGAAGAGCTATATGAGATCTACGACGACATTGAAATAGATCAGCGAATTAAGAGACAGCGGCTGCGTTGGCTAGGTCATATCGTACGTATGGACAAAAACACTCCAGCTCTGAAAGTATTCGACACAATACCCGCCAGGGAAGCAGAGAAAGAGGCAGACCTCCACTCCGTTGGAAAGACCAGGTGGAGAAGGACCTGGCTTCGCTTGAAATTTCCAATTGGCGCCACATTGCGAAAAGAAACGACGGGCGCGCTGTTGATAACTCGGCTATAACCAGTAAAGAAGAAGAAGAGTATGCCTTCCTGTTGACCTGACCATGGTAAAACCGACTAAAGCACTAATGGTGTACAATCGACTGGCTGATAAATCCTGGGGTTGCAAGTCAAGGATTGTTAGGTGGTTGTACATCATGATCGTGCGACCGATAATAACCCCAACCATCGAAGCTGCAACGACTTGCATGCATTGGGAGCAATGCGCACTTGTTCGACGGCAGCATTTGAAGTCATGCTTGAGCTCACACCCATTCACCTAGTATTCGATCATTTAGCCAAACACACACTGCTATAAATGACAACAGAAGGGTGTGGCAGAGGTAAGGTAATCTCATACCAGCGGATGAAAGAGTTAAGTGACAGCATTACCAAAAGGGTAAACTTCACCAAGAAGTTCAAGGTTAAACTTAGCAGCAAGGCTGAAATGATTCCACTCCTGAGCTACTGCTTAGGGATAGTACAATCAAGTGGTACACCGACGACTCGAAAACATCGAACGAACGTATAACCATACTTAGCGATAGTCAAGCGACACTTAAATCAATCTCTGTTTATAAGATGAAATCGCAACTAGTGCGGGAGTGTAGAGGACGGCTGAATAGTCTAGCGGAACGTAACCAAGTGCACCTTATCTGGGTGCCCGTGTCACGAAGGTATAGCCGGGAATGAACTGGCTGATGAGCTCGCCCGCTCTCAACTAACATGGTAGAACCTAAACCCTTCAACACGGTGGAGCTCCATACCATAAAGGAGCTGCTGCGCGAGGAAGAAGGAGTAGGCAAAAAGAGGTATTAACAACAACTCCGAGGCATGCACCATGCCAAATTGCTAATGTTGGATTACAAGTTGTAACAAGTTTAATTATGTATGTAATCATACACCCTAGGGACAACTTCAGACTACTTGTTCGCCACTGCAAGCTGAAGAAGTTCTTATACAACAGCGGCTGGCTTCTTTCGCAAATTACCGGTTCTGCGACAGGGAGTCTGAAACTTCAAAACACCTGCTATTTGACTACATAACAGTCTGCAGTTGCTTATTAAAGGCCCTTGGATCTATGTTTCCAATTAAGGATCACATCGCTTCACTAGCACCCAGCAGTACCATATATTGGACTCGATCAATATGCTGGTGCTAGATCTTTGTGATTTAGGAGAGTGCACAATAGACCTAAGGTCGCGATGCAATCCTCGTCTATCTATCTAAACTAATTCCTCCGAATATCGATTGTCGCTACAAAGCGGTAAGCTATCTCAAAAGGGGTTACATGCGCATAGCGTGCAAGAACTGCGCAACCCTAAAACCTCGAAATAATCGACAAATAATTAAAAAATCAAGCAAAATATGTTTTTATTTACAAACCAAATTTACATGATAAAAACATTTGTTATTTTACATTAAAATACTTAATAAGTTGTTAATAAGTTTAACGATTTACTTTAAGTGTATTTGGAAGATTTGTATTATTGTCAAAAATTGCAATCGAAGTGTATAAATTGATTAATAAATTGTTTGCTTTTGGTGCAAATTTGGAATAATGCGTAATGCATCTTGAGTAGAATGTGCCATAGCAATTAGATTGTTGAAAGCACAAGCATATTATTATAAACTAATTTAGATATTTATATCTACTTGTATTTAAAGAAGAAATTTTCAATATCCCCTTCACTTATTTACTTCAGCGACATCAATGTGTAGGCGCAGGCACAGCCTCCGTTACATAGACGCACAATCAATTCTTCTTCTTGCTACCAACACTAGTTTTCGACGGGCTTGACGTTTTGCCTTGGGATGTTTTGTGCTCCAATGTGGATGGTGAATGCTTTACTGAAGACTCCGACACTGAGGGAGAGTTCGGGTAAATGACGAATAACGATAACTGTATAGCGCTCAACGCGAATAAGAATAAATTTTGATACTAAAAGATAAGAACATAAAATTTACGATGTTAATTACAGTAATAATGAAAGGTAAATAATAAATTAATCTTACAGCCATCATGAAATTATGAATAGAAATTCCGTACAACGCCCACGACGCAGCTACTAGTGTGCCAGTGAATATAATTGGGAAAGGCATACCCTCTGTACTCTTCTTTTCAATAATTTTATTGAGATGCAATAGTGGCGATCCAACTAAAAATACTAATATCCCAGTGATGAGCATACCAAAACGGAATTCGATTTTTTTCGGATTTTCAATAGTCGCATACGCTAAACAGGCCACTGTAAAAGCTGTAGCAATGCCAATTTTTGACAATATTTTTCCTCTAAGTTCACTCGAAGAGTACCAATAGAATACACTCAAGAAAACGGCGCTGAGGGCAATGCCGAGAAGATTAACCTTAATAGTAGCAGAATCGCCCATCAGTGTGCCCATCTTTAAAGTCAAAATCGAACTGCAATTTATAATTATAGATCATCATATTAGTAAATGCGTATTGCAAGATAAATATAATTTAATGTAAATTTATTTTTATTAACATTTGAATGCAAACTCATACTTTTCGCAGACATGTTTATTATTACAGTTATAATAAGGACAAAATGGTATACATACATATGTATGTATATTTATCTCTGGTTTTCCTGCAAGGAGCATAGGTTTTGTACGGAACCGCAAATACATAGATTGAACGTAAACCTAATCAAATTTACTAGTGATACAAACCGGCTGTCATAGAAATATAGAATCAACAGGTGGATTTTGTGTGGTAAGTAGATATGTATGTATGTATGTCTCCTAAATAAATATGCATACCCTTGTACAGCATGCATTTTTGTACTCTTGCAACATGTTGCTTCAAAGTGTAATAGTTTTGATCACCTAATGGTTGTATGTATCACATCAAAATAATCGAGTTAACTGTCTATCTGTCCGTCTGTGCACACTGTAACTTGAATAAAAATGGAGACATTTTGATGAAACTTGATATGTGTGTTCCTAGGCAAAGAAACTACGAGTTCGTAGATAGGCGTAATCGGACCACTGCCACGCCACAATTAAGATATAAAACTCTAATTTCGCACGGGGGAACGCAATAGCAAGCGGCATATGTAGGAAAAAAGTTTGAGAAGTGGGCGTGTCCCCGCCCTCCAATAAGTTTATTGTATATATGTTATATATCTCCTCAACCACTAAAGCTACAGCAAACAAATTCGCCTAGAGCAAATATTATAAGAGCTCCTATCGACAGTGCCAAAAGGCTAAAAGATCGTATTAAAGAGCTTTAAAGAAGCCAGGTATAAATTGCACGATGAACGTGACACCGTCAACTTTTAGGTGAAATCACATATCTCGGAGTCCCGCGCGATCGATTTCAACCAAATTTGGTACGTGACATTCTTATGACAGAGTATTAAAATGGGCGAAAGTAGACTGCAACAACGCCTGCTTCGCATATAACACAATTTTATATTCAATTTGAGGCTTTCACTTTCCAGTATAAAAATAAAAAAATAAATTATTATATCAGGATAAAATTTAGCAGAAATAGTGCATTTGAGGTATGCCACCTTATGAGTTAAAATTGCCTTTATCGAACCAAAACTGCTAAATCCCTTAGGCACAGTGATATGTAGGATCCCAGTGACTTTTAACCGAAAATATTGGACAATGTGTAAGATATGTATGCATATATTTGAAATTCAGAGATAATCCTTTCCTGATACTAATACTATACATATATATATCTGTGTGTCAAAAATGGATTGAATCTGGTCAATATTTCCCTTAGCCCCCAAATACCTAATATAAAGATTTTCAAACTTCTAGGTGACTTTATACCGCATACGTCAGTCAATTAATGTGAGTTATTTAAATAAAATTGTGAGAGTGCGTTTTTCTTATAACGGTGCATATTTGTGCTTAGAATGAATAAAATTGAGTGAAAACTCGCCCTAGACCTCATATAACTAACAAGCTTTAAGGGGGTATTCTACTCTAGAATTTTGAAAAATTCGATTTTTGTTTTCATATATTTAAAGTTTAGACTTTCAAAAATATGACCCTGGAAGGATTTTTCAAAATTCGACTTATTTTCGGAGATACAGCCGATTTTGTGAGGTGGCGTCCGTGTTCACTAGAATTGTCTCCTAAACTTTAAACGCGTTTTTCTCGAAACTACTTTTTTCCACACGGCACCGGCATTATCTCAAGTTCTATACAACCGATTTACTTGAAATTTTGTGTGAACCTTCTTTATATAATCCTTTATCGTTCCTACCAGCATCGTGTCAAAATTTTTGTTTTTAATATTTAAAAAAAAATTCAGGAATTTCAAAAAAAAGCGTAAAAAATTATTTTTATTTTCAGGCAGTCGCCATTTTTCAAAAATTTTTTTTTCGTATTCCCTGATTTAGGGACTATAACAGCATCCTTACTGATTAAGAATTTCTTTTGGTTTTTTTTCAGACCACCAGGAGAGTCAGGATCAATGTCACCAGGATGCGCCATTTTTTTTACAACTGTCTCTCCCAACCCCCCCTCTAATTATTTTAATTTTTAATATTTTTTGGTAAAATTTTTTTTTCTGTATTCTTAAGATATTAATAAAAACATCATAAAAAAATGGATAGTAAAAATATTTTTGATTTTTTTTTAAATAAAATTCAAAAAACTGCCCAAAATTTGATTTCTAGAGTAGAATACCCCCTTAAGTACTTGAAGTTATTTCCCTGGCTTTAATCCTTGCAAGTTGCAAGAGTATAAAATCTGCCTTACCTGTAAAGTACATGATAATACTAAAACGGAGTAATTACAACTACATATGCATATACATACATATGTATACATATATTTTTTTGTTGTACGTTTCAATTTATATTCATATCTCTTGGCATGATAGAATTATCATTCTCACACAAAAAACACGTATTTTACGATTACGATTTCTGCCTATTCTCCTTATCAAGTCATTTCGACTTTAATTAAACATATAAATACCCATATACATATGTACATATGTATGTACATATATGCATGTGCATACATAAGTAAATGTAATTTCAACAAGGCTTATCAGTGCTCAAAGATTGCAAATCAAGTTGCATTTGGTTATTACGTAAGCACTTTTTCGGCAAACCCTTAAAACTTCCAACTCATTGTGATTACTTTAGAGACAAATGATCGGAGCGGAATCGTTGGGAGAGATTGGCCCTATAATCAGAGAATTAATCACGGTTATGTCCAAACTAAGAAAGAAGATCGGTGATCTCCCATTAATCTTAAGTTTTATGTTATGTTATTTTAATTTTTGTCCTCCATTTAATAATGGAATGGAGCCTAACTCTTTCAGCAACAAGCACAATTCTGATTTCTAACTCAATGCAACTAAATATGTAAGTACATAGACTGCTCCAATCTTTAGTAAATACAATACTATATTTGTAAATACATACATATATACGTTACATTGCCATACATATTTGTTTACGATGTCCGGCCGAAAGGTATACAGATTATTTTCTTACTATTACGACGCAATCACAATTTCACCGGTAACAACAAGCACTTGCACTTATGCACATTTGCACACACATACATAGTATGTACATGTTTGTTGTTTTTCTATTCCATTTGGCTTCCTACGACTGACCGTACACACCAAAGTAACACAGCATAATATAAGTATTACTATTCTACTATTGCAATGTTTATGAACTAACAATAAAACGCCTTTCACCTGTAATACTCACAGTACGACACCACCGAGAAATGGTTCTGGGGGATATCCATCACTACGGCCCCTTTTGCGTATGTCATTTAGCAAAATTACACCGGACAGAAGTTGTAAAGTTGTAATCGCTCCGGCAACTTTTGCGAGTGCATGACTATAAGGAGCCAATATATTGCTTAGTGCTTCCATACTTCTTGTTGTTGTTTGGCGTTCTGTTACACAAAATTCAATATCCTTGTCAACGAAGAGTTTTTCTTCTTATTGCACAGAAATGAATGCAGTTGTGGAAGCTCTACTAAATTTCTACACCGCTCTCGCGATTTCTCAAAAAACTTAAAAACTCTCTTCCCACTTTGTTCGTATTTTTATGCAAATGTCAAGTTCAAGAGCACTTCCGCCGCCGGCACACTGCACTGTTATTATAACACGTCCTCCTGTCAATTCAATTTAACTCATACACACCCTCAACGTAAATGTGTTTTTGTTGTTTTTTCGATATGATAAAAATGTGCGCTTCGCCGAACACTTGCTATTTTGTTGTTTTATTTCGATTTTTGCCCCGATTTTCCACTTTACTTCGCCACTCTTAATCGACTTGATTTAATTGCTTTTATTTAGTACACCTGAAATTTTGTTTAAAATTTTTATTATTTTATAAAAATTGTCATTAATTGTTCAATGTCATTCCTGTTCAATATGAACAAATATAAATCGCTTATTAAGTTCAAGTGATAGAGATACAGTATTTTTCACATTAGTCACATGCTTTACGTACAATGAACCAATTATTGCTTTCAAGTATTTTATTCTAATCTCATTTTGTGCAAGTACTATTGATATTATGTAAAAAAGTGCCTTTATTCAGAAAAAAAATTAGAAACAAAAACGCGTTCAGTGCACAAAACGAAAACACGACGTTTCTACTCGAATGTGGGCCACCTTCTGAGCTATCAAATGTGACTGTAGCTACTACACTAGTCGATTAAATTCATGGTTGCTAAAACTTGAAACGACAACAAACGAAAAAAACTATAAACGCCGGGAGATGGACAGCTTGATACGTCGTTTGCTGCAGAGAGCAGTACATGTGCATATATGTATGTATGTATATGTAGATAGAACGTATTCTGAAAGTAGATATGGGCATTTCCACCGGAATGCTCACCAAAGGCAAAATTTTTAAAATTATTAAAATTACCTTATCTTTGCATATTTTCATAGGAAAATAATCAAATTTAATGCACATAAATTTTAGTTTTATTCATAACCCGTTTCGACATACATATGTATATGTACATTAGGGTTTTTTTTTTGCTATTATTTTTCTTCAATTCCGTCACGAAATTTCCTTGGAAATACTCTAAAAAATGTCCTGAAAATTTTAGCCCTTAGTATTAACGTTAAGAACTGGACCAAGGCATGTAAAATTTTTCCATTGAAAATACATTACAATTGTGATTTTTTATCTTTAAATTCCTACAGCTCAGAGGTATTTTATGGCATCGCTTTGACTTCAGACGCATATTTCTCAGAATCATTCACTCTACAAAAGTGCCCAGTGCAACAAAGTCAGGGCTCTAAACCCGATTTTTCCACGAATTTCGCATTTTTTTGTATATATCTCGTAAATGACAAGAGCTATAGAAAAAATGTAGATGACAAATTTGTAGGAAATTTAATTTGCTATAAAAATGGTCCGAGGTCAAAATCGCTATCATTAATACTTCTCGAGATATTCGGCTTTTTAAGTAAGGCTTTATAGAATTTTTATAGATGATATGTATCAAAAAATCTCTTAAAATTCTCGAGAAGTAGGCCTTTAGGAGTCTCATTGTGATACTACCGCGAATAACATTCCCTTACTCTATTGGCTCCTCTCTGAGCCATCCCGTACCTCTGATGAAGTTCCCGTACCTCTGAAGAAGAGGATTTCCTGCTTGTGTTTTTGTATTTGTAGAGGAAATAGGATGTTAGAGCCACTAGTACATCAAGACATTATTTCGCTAACTTTGACGAAACCCTAATTGGCTTTAGTGATCCCACAGCCGCCAGGCTATCTGATTCATATAGATGTGTGTTTAAATTCTTGTTGTGAGCACACTTCGTGTCCGAACAAGTAGGCTCTCTTTAATTGCTGTGATCTCCGCTTGGAAGATCCTATAGAGGTCTGGTAGACGCAAGACGATTTTGATATCTAATTTATTTAAAAAATACTAGAAATTACTTTTAGAAATAATTTTAAAGGCATCAATGCGCCATGTTCCAAAGTCAGTAACATTTTGCCTCAGAATTGAAATCGACGTTTGAGTTATTACCCGCAATAAAACTTCCAACTTCTGTCCCATGCGATTTGCTTTTTTACAGTTATCTTGAAAATGAAAATTGTTTCAAAATCAACCGTAACACTAAACACGAGAATAATAAAGAGCAATTAACAAAGCTTACTGTCAAAATTCAAAAACATTTTAGTTGATTGTTCTTATTGTTGTAACGTGTAAACTTTTCAGGAAACGTGGTGTTTGAACGGGGTCGGACCATAGGGAGAAAGTTATCAGATGTGTAGGGTTAGCTGGGCATGCAGAGAAGGGGTTAGAGTCATGTGGGGACTCGTTGCATGCTGAACAAACATATATAGTATTTGGTATATGAGGGTCGATTCTGGATAGGTAGGAGTTTAACCTGCAAGAATATTCAGAACGAAGCTGCGGAAAGGCACCTCGGTTAGGTTAATACATTTTAGTTTATGATTTTTCTTATTTAAAATGTGTGCAATTCTCGCGTTCGGGATGATGGAAATGTCCATAAACAATTAAACAAGGTGTTGTTAGCCGACTATGAAACTTGTTCTCAACAAGTACTCATGCACAAATGTAAACATAGACAGGTTGAGAGAGAGCGCAGTACTAGTACATATGTATGTATGTATATGTAGATAAAACGTATTCCGAAAGTAGAATGGCAATTAAACCAGAGATTATGAGAGAACTATTTTAAGTTCTCCGATTAAACAAGGTGTTGTTAGACGAATATTAAATTTGTACTTAACAGAAGTTATCTATGCAAAAATGTATACATATGTTGTGTTTGTGCCATGAGTCATGACCCATGACACAGCTGATTCGTCTCTCAATTGCAAGTCATACTGACGTTCCTAAATAAAAGCGGCAAATGCAAATTACTGCCAAAAATTCCTCATGGCCATCATGATGGATTGTATGGTGTGTACCTAAATACCTAAATAAACGCGGCGGCAACGCTGAGTATTGAAAAGTTATATTTCTTAAAAATAGGTATCTTGTCGCGCGATGTTTAATGATTGTACAAGAGAATGAGTGCGTTAATAAATTAATTCGGTTTGCATTTTATTTCTTTTGTACTAATTGTACAATTTAAGTTGGAATGTGCCGTATTGTTGTCATTTTATTTAGGGATGCCATGTCGGTGTTAACGCTTTAAGGCGCCGCTCAACGCTTTTATTTAGGTATGCCAGATAGACAGCCTGATACGTCGCTTGCTAAAGAGAGCAGTTAGAATAAATATGTACATACATATGCATATGTATATGTATGTAGAATCTAAATCTTAGATATAACCGAGAGTAGATATGCAATTAAACAATTTTCTGGTTGGACGAGTATTAAATTTGCTCTCAATATATGTATGTACGTAAAATACACATGCACAAATATACATATGTATATTTCTTAATTTACATATTCATTAAAGCAAGTGTCAATAATTGCACACAAGTGAAAGTATCCTGAAATAAATCGGATTGTCCAAAGAATAACCTTAGATCGCTCCATTACGAGCAATGGATTACTCCACAAAACTCCGAACTAAAAGTATTTAATAATCCTTTATGCATTGCATGTGCTTGTGAGGGACCACTGCTTTCGAATTTCTAATGGATCTTTTCGACCTTCGAAACGAGAGCAAAGAGAGTGATCTTCTTTATCTTCAGAAAGAGCACAAAGAGAGTTATATTATTTCATTTGCAAAAAGAGCAAACATATGAGGTACAAAAAATAAAAACAATGTTTTTAAATCAGTGGTGGGATCCTTCACATTCAAATGTTTTTTTTTTTTTATACTTATTTACAATTATTTATATTTCTGCTAGTATTGTAAAACATAATATTAACCAAAATTATTTATAATTACATTTTTAAATGTCAACAATTAACGACTGATGCATTAAACAAATTGCATATCTATTGAAATGTTTTTAAAGACAAAATGCAATGTAAGTTCTCTGATACAGGGTTATCAGAAATATTCTATTTGAATTGTTGTTATAGAGGACTAAGCCACAATGTTAGGAAAATCCCGATCTCTCTGATTATACAAACGCCTATGATAAGGCTACATTTAAAAATTAACTTTTTTGAAATCTCCACAAAATATACATAAATGTACATATGTATGTATGTTATAAGAAATTGGTGCATTTAAAAATGAACTTAGATTTTGGAACTCCCAGAAAAAGTTTTGCGACGATTTAGTAAATAGATTCAAATCAACATTGAAGGTGCGACTGACAGTTTTATATTGTTGAAATATATTGATAATACATACATATGCATATCTGTATTTCAAGAGTACTTCAGGCTACAGATTATAATCATTGCATACAATAGCAATACATAAAAAAGAAGCGTTTTTTTTCAATTTTTTATATAAACGAATATATTTATGAGGTTTAAAATGAAAAATATACAAAAAATAAGAACTGTTTAAACATCTTCTCGCAAAACCGGCTTCTCCTTTTCTGATACAAACGGTACTTTTCCGGGTTTGGAGTGCTTTCGAACATTTGCCTCCTTCACCTTTTCTTTGTCCTTGATAGCGCGCATTTTGCGTTGTGCGTTCAACACGTGTTTCGGCACTTGGCGATGACGAGCAATACGCTTTATTTGGGGGTGAGCGGCAAATTTCTCTTTTAATTTCTCTTGATAGTTGAAGGCGACACGTTCGCGTGGTCTTATGACACCCAATTTTTCGGACGCATTTGACTTCCACATGCGTATGTTCATTTCATCAGAACCGGAGAATATATAACGATTATCTAGCGACCAAGCAATGCAAACCACATGCTGCATACGTTTTGTATGGTAAATTTCTCTCGAATGACTATGATGGACATTGTAAATACGTATAGTTTTATCGTAACTTCCTGATACGAATTCTTTGCCTGTGGGTGAATAATCCACATCTGTTACTGCAGATACGTGATCAAAATGAATTTTGAGAGGATTCTTAAGCTGACGTGTATCGAACGTATAAAGGCTGCAAATAAATATAAAGATTTAGTATCTTTACAAAATTAACAAATATACGTATAGCATTTACTTGCAGTCCTCATTCGCAACAGTGAAATTGAATGCTTCCATTGGGTTCCAAGCAAGTTTATTGCTTTTCATAGTTAAAACGATTTTTCGCAATGGTAGAGCTTCTCGTTGGTCATAAAGTATAATGCTTCTATCGCTGGCACAGCACGAAAGTAGGGATGTTTCAACTTGATTAAATGCAACTGTGTGTAATGTGTCTACACCCCATTTAAGTGTTTTTAGTGGATCATTCCGATTTTCATCCCAAATAGCACATACCTCTCCACATGTTGCATAAATCGACTCATTTCGATGATGGGAAATGCCAGTAAGAATTGTGCGTGACAAAATAGTGTTTACTGGTTCTTCCTCTTCATCCACATCCGGCATATCATTCTTCCATACTTTAATAGTTTTGTCATCCCCAACTGTGAAAAAGCGATCACCATTTACCGAGTAAACAATACCTCGAACGAAACCATCATGAGCAACGAAATTTCGTATACTAGCACGATTCGCTAAGTCCCAAATTCGAATTTCGCCATCATAAGCGCCAGTGACAAGTGTAGAAAGATGCTTTGGATGCTTTCCGAAACATGCAACACCATCTCGGTGACCACTTAAATTACCTACGAAGGGTTTAGCAAATACACGTTCTAGCTTCGTGGCATTTAACGCACGAACGTATTCTCGAGCGGTTTCCATAGGATGCAATTCAGGATCGAAATTCCTCGGCACTGAAATAAATAACTTTTCTTAATAAAACGATTTGTATTTTCCACTTCAGACATACTTCTATGATTCTGTAATTTGGTTTCGCGGATATATTGGTCCGGATTTCTACTTATCATTTTAACTTTCATCGTTATATTTTGTTTATATGAGATATTTATTAATAAAGTACGTATCAAGAATAAAAGTCAAAATAAAAACACGATGTGCACAGTTCTACCATAAACAGCTGCTAAATACAGAGATGCATTAAATCGGCATTAATAAATTGTAGTTCATGAAAATTGTAAAAATGTTAAGCTACATATTTTTATTTATTTTTAATTTATTTATGATTTAAATTTAATCAAGGACCATTTTGTGAGTCTAAATATAAAAAATTTGAACGATATTTATTTAAAATCATTAAAGTTCTTATCCAATTTGTTTGGTATTCCTAAATTTATCGATTACTTGTATTTTAATTTAAAATATATCGATTTTCAAAAATATTTAGCGTAGCTAAATTTTATAACTGTTTTTTCATGGAGTAAAAGTTTGTTGGAATTATCCATTCATAGTTTATTTTCATCAACTATGGCTAAAATCGAAAGGCAAAAGGAAGTCATATCCATTACACATTTCATTAATCCTCATCTATTTTGGTATCACAAAATAGACGCTTGCAGCAATGATTATCACTCCATACATAGAATTGAAAAGGAGCTTGCGGAATACTACAACAACCACAAAGGTTGTGCACAGGCAATACGTCGTCCGCAATTAAATACTCTGGTAGCTGTAAAATTTCTCACTTGGAATAAATTAATACGTGCTCGCGTAGATCATATAGCTAGTTATGGAAAAAATGTAGTGGAAGGTCAATTCATAATGTGGGCTGTAGATTATGGATTTCCATTTCAAACAAAAGCAGATCACATTTTTCGGTTACCCAACAACTTGACGACACCTGTTGATTACATTCGTTGCGGTGGTTTGGCAAATGTCGTCCCAGCTGAAGAGTTTTTCATGAAGAATACAATGGTGAAGAAAGTATCAAAGAAATGGCATCAACGTGCTTATGATATCATTAAGAATGCCATAAATGATTCAGAATGCATAGTATTTATTAAAGAATTTGCTTTGGACAATCAAGATTGGGGGGAATTAATAATCAAAACTAATATGGGCGTTAAATATCGTGTAAAGGATCACTTATTATCCTTGCATTTAGCAACTGAAGCTGAATCGAATTTCAGAGATGAATGTCAAAAGTTAAAGACCACCAAAATTGCACCATGGATGTGCAATAACGGTAACAGCAAATTTTATACAAATCGAGCTTATATTTTTCCCGGTGTTGTTGGCATAACACATAATCCAAGCAAATTTCCAGAATTAACGTGTGACATTAAAGCAAAAGAAAAAGTAGATGATTGGTATGAGCGGAATCAATTTAAATCTGAACAGGAGAGTGAATTCCTTGATACAACTAATGAGTTTATGGCAGAGGAAGATAATAATGAAAAAGATTTTGAGAATATCGAAAAAGATGAAGCACCGCAACATGTCCAGCTTGCTGGTATACTTTCAAAATCTAGAGCAGAAAAATCTGATAATGGTCACATATCAGCGCCACCTGTGCCCGATGGCGAAGATTTTGAAATTTCCACTGAAAGTAAAAAATTTAACAGAACTATGGAAACTATCGAAAGTGAAATTAGCTCAATTAGGTATTTGCAATTAGAAAATTCTACAGTGAATACTCTTAATTTTTCAAATGTTATAAATCACAATATTACGGAGAAGACAGAATTGGGTAAAAGTGAAATGGAAGCTAAGGACATATTTTCCAAGCAGAATGAAGTAATATACATACATATGTGCATTTATCATCCATTCATAACATTATTTTATCTTATATTTGTGGAAAAGGTAGAAGATAACAACAAATCATGTCCCACATTAGGTGATGTTAGTGAATATGCTAGGCATTTGATCACTTTTCGAAAACAGGTAATATTGACTTACATCTGCTATACATAGACGGTACATATATGATATAATTCAAATTTAACAGTACATTGATAGAAAAATGGAAGAAGAGGCATTAAAAGATGCTGATGCATGCAACTTTGCTAAGAAGGTAATCATGCCGCATTTGTTGTTTAGTTAATAATCTTATTTTTTAATAGGATATTGACATAAATCGGGATGATAACTTAAAATTGGCATCTTCAACTAAGTCGAGACTACAATCTAATCGAGAGGCATGTATAAATTTTACTTAAGATCGCAAATTTAGTTTTAAGAGTTAATTTTTAAAGGTTACAAGAGTGAACTCAACTTTCCATGGACTACGAATGATACCAGCCGGATATGACTTTATCAATTTGTGTGATTATAACGATGAAGAGCATTGGCACTGCAAGAAGAGTACACTCAATGATCGCACCGCACATTGATTTTTTAGATTGTAATAAAAACACATTCAGCTGCATCATTTCATAAATTTTGACCACGAGCATCTCAGTGCCAGATCCATTAAAATACTATACTGTTACCCTACATATACATATGTATATACCTACCTGTAATTATAATCATAACTTCATATCGTAATTCGTTTAGAAATAAAATACAAGATCCAATGAATTATTATTTTCAACTCGAGTTATATATTTCCAGAATTTATTTTCCAAATGTTTGGAATTTAATTTCTAAAAAAAAAATATTGAAACAACTAATGAGAAATCAGCTTTTATACACAGTCAGAATTTATAGTACGTACTAAAAAGAGTAAATACATAAATATGTATATTATTTATATGAAACTAAAATCGTTTAAATTAAACTGAGATATTTCTATACATTTTTAACATTGGTTTACATTTGTATTTCCAAATACGCACATTTCTCAAGTGTATATACAATTGTATCCTACGAAATGTCAACATTTGATTCCTTTCAGCATTAAGGTGGTAGGGAGAAACAGACAGTTACGTACGTTATAAAAAAAATGGATATGAATTTTAATGCAAATTAAGATAGTGCATTTAAGGTACACATTTTCGTAACACTACACCAAAAGTAAAACGTATGTATGTATGCTATTTATAGTATTAAAATAAAAGTCAAATATATAATTATTAAAGAAAAAGTGTAAATGCACTTTACATACAATTGCTGTTTTCCAAAATATTTTAGGTGAAATAACTTCAAGATATAACGATATTCTGCTTCTAGCTTATAATTCATCTAGCGAATGCCGTAAAGGTTAAATTATTAATTACACTGCGTTTAAAATGTTTAACTTCCTGTTGTTGCACATGCCTCATTTCGTGTGATTGTAACTCAGAAACACTGCTGAAAAGATGGCTACAATAAAGGCACTGGTGAGAAGTAGTAGCCATCGGAAATCCATTAAAACCATTTTTCTTGTCTCTATCACGTTTTTCAACTTTAACTGATTGATTAGTAAAACCTGGTATTGCTTTCTCATGGTTTTTACTATTGTTGGCAGTGTTGGATATTTGAGTTTGCTTCTTCGCCGCTAATGCAAGCAATTCCTGTAACCATGTCGGACTGGCAGCTTCGGGTTTTCCAATATCCAAATTTTCTGGCTTGGATAAATTTATGGATTTTTCGGAATTAATCTTAGTACATTCGATATTTAAGCGCTGCCTTTTAGGGTTCATTGCTGACTCACACTCCTTAAGCGTCAATTCGCTGTTCTCGGCTGGACAAGTCGCCACTCTTTTGCGCTTTTGTTTGCATTTGTGTCGTTGTCGATCGTGTTCTTCAAACTCTGTGATGTTCACAAAGCGCAACATGCAGATTTCACATCGCAAATTGTCGTCATAAAAAGCATGAGCACGTAGTAAATGCAGGTTTAAGCGATGAAATCCCTTAAATAGTTCTACACAGAGATTGCATTTGTATCGTTGTGTCGGCAACTGTTTTAGCGGTGGCTTCACTTTAACTTTAACCAATGCTGCTTGGACAGCTTTTTTTGTCAGTTTTCGCTCTCGTCGTGACTGTGGTTGATCATTTTTCTGGGCAACAGTCTGTTGAGGAACTGACATTTTCCGTTTGGTATTGAGTTCTTTTGTAGTTAGAATAGGTTTTGGCTTTTCAAATTTAGATTTTGTTTCGGTGCAACCATGTTTTAATCGTTTCAGCTCAGATTCTGATGAAGACGAAACTGTCGTTATTAAATTTGTCTCCGAAACAAGAGTTTCTGTACTTTTTGCGATAACCAATTTAGAATGTGTGTTCTGATGTTTTACATAATTAAAATAGCCGGTGACAATTTTGAGGCATTGAATGCATTCGAAAAAATATTGTTTGCGCGAGGTGATTTGATATATGCGCGCGGTACGTTTTAGTTCCTTTTCCTTTTTTGCACCACAATTTGTGAATAAATTCCGCAATTGTGTAATTTGCCGAAAGTGTTTTCTACATTCTGTAGCTTTGTGAGAGTATAACATGTGCCGCAAAAGTTCTGTATGTTGTGCACCGCATTTTTCTTTACATACTGGGCATTTAAGAGTCTGCATCATTGGATCTTTTAAAGATTTCGACTCTTCGGCATGCTTTTGCATAACATGCTCCTTATGTATCTTAAAAATGGCATCAATGCAGCCACAGAGCTGGCATTCATAATATATGTAACGTTGCATGTATCGCAACCTAATAGTCATAGCTGAATCCTGTGCACAACGAGGACGCTCCGACAAGACGTTACCATTGTAAGAACGATGCTTTCGACGCAAGTGGTGTATTAAACGCTCACCGTCGGCGAATTCTGCTTTACAAACCGGACATTTAATAACAGCTTCCGACCCGTCTGGTTGAACATTCTCCACTAAAACTGGAGGAGATATTTTATTTATACTTCTCAAAGGCGGAGAAAGCTGAGTAGTGTTTACACACTCATCGTCCTTAGTAGTTGTTGAGTCTTTTTGTTTAATTGGACTACACTCCGGGTCAGTAACTTGAACATCTGAATCGCTGTCACTTGAGACCAAACTTAGACTGGCAATTAATTTCATTTGGCCATGTTGGTATTTTCCTTTTCGAGATTTCTGTTTTCTTCTCCCATCCTTGTGTGTTTTTTTGTCATTATCAGGTTCAACCTTCCGAAAAATAATTTCCTCTTCATCTGTGTCTGGTGTGTTTTGAGGTGTCAACAGTGTTGGAACTTTGTCTGCTTGTACATCTTCTTCAGCGTCCAAATCAATTACGGCTAAAACTTTATATGAAGTGCAATTATCGGTTAGGTTTGAAGCTATACTTTTTGTTGTGGCAGTGATTTTAGTTGAGGTAGTATTTTCTGTGGCAGTAATATTAAGATTGGTCTTTTCATTTGTGGTTGTGGTGGCAGTAATGTCCTTTTTGGGGGAAACGCTGGTGCGTACTTTTACAGCTGACTGCACAACGCACCTTGGTGTCGAGGATATAGGTAACGCTGGTGAAGGAGTGTTTTCGCGTGACGTCAGCACTTCAATAACTTCATCTCCAATGTTAACAGCTACACCAGCCGTAGCTGCCACTAAAGTTTGTTGCCGTAAGCTCGTAGTATTCCATTCACCTCCACCACCGCCTGCTCCAACTACCATTAAGCGTTTCATTAGGCGGTGCTGCTCCACTTTTTCGAAAAATAAATTGTACAATAATTCGTCGTCATCGACGATTATCCGTTCCTCATTATCTTCATTTTCATTCAACCTATGAAAATTGTGCAGCCGCTCTTCACAGTCGTGACAAATATTGCCTAATGTAGGCGTAGTATAAAGTAACTGAAACAATAAATATAGATCAGAGATTTTCACACACTAGCCTCTGACGGCTTCAGGGCTTACATTATCGTCACATCGCTTTTGACTAAATTTCCGGAGCTCTTTGACTGTGTATTTAAGATTCTTTTCCGTACGGCATATACGGCAAAAGTGCATGACTTTTGATTGTTGCATGAAACGCTTCGAAATACTACCCAAATAGGCTAACTAAGTAATTATTTGGCAAAAATATAAAACTTATGAATGATGAAACAAAAACTGAAGAAAAATGTAATAGTAAGAAAATGCTATCACACTCTAAAGGCGCGTATATAAGTGCGGCGATTATCGGTGAACTGTCAATTGTGTTTATACGTTCCCTGTGACAAAGGCAAACAAAAAAAATTCCATAACAAAATCTGTAATTACCCGCCACTTTTGGCATGATGTGTTGTTACCAGTCTTCAAAATTAATGATCAAAATTAAATTTTTAACTACATATCAAGCGAATTTGAATTACAATGAAGTATACAAGGAAATTTTAAAGATTAATGACTGTTTTTATTCTCAAATTACTGTTTCACTTGTTAGTGTTTTTTATTTTTACGGTTAAATTAATAATTTAAAATCTATAAATCAGCTGTTGTAAGTTGCTTTCTTGCAGAGAACGTAAATTACGTTCTCTGGTACTTGTTACCGAACTGCATTATCGATGCTATATTGTGTGAGGTTATATTGGTATTAGGAATACAAATCATACCGCGGTTCATTCAATAAGTGATTGAAGTAAATAAATTTGTGTTTATTTGTTAAAATTTCCAACTACTGATAAAAGAATGGATGGTCCAAGTTTATTTTATCGAGAAGTTTTACCAGACACTTCGTGTCAAGAAGATTGGACCGAGATTCAATTGAATACTGGTAAGAGGACTTGTTAAATATCAAACATGCACTTTTTTTGTACGTCCTTTTACATATATCTCTAGGCGCGACACAGAGCACTCTGCAAGATATAAAAGTTGTGGAAAAGGCAGGCGGATATTGCTACCAAAATGTGCAACTAAATCACAATCGGAATCGTTTCATTTATTGGTACTATTGAAACATAAACAATTGTGATGTTACCATTACTTATAATTATACATATCTCACCATAGGCACACATACCAAGATGTTCTTGAACTATCGGAGGTTTGTTTGGATTTCACTTTGTATAAAAACAATGTTAGGTACAAATTTTCCGATACTCCCGTTTTAAATGTTGCAATAAGCGAGCAAGATCGGTTTGTCACTATTTTAGTGACAACAGTTTGTAGTTTACATCATATAAAATTCCCACACCCAGATACTTTGGCGGATGGTGGAGCCAGCAGTGTCAGTTTAAAAAGCGGATCCAACAATTTTCAAACGGCCACCGGTGGAGTGTCAATAGATTTTAAAGATTCGCAAACATTTTCAATATTTCACGAAGCTAATAACTCTTCTGTGCGTGATCCGAGCAGCTTCTATGTTATTGATACACAAAATGCCGCATCAAGTGCAGTACCTCACGCTGCGACCAGCTTTTTGTCGCCCAGTGGAGAAGAGGCATACTTTGCTTTAGCGTGTCAATCTGAGCTTATGTTGTACATAATGAACTGCGAAAATGGTTCTACGACATCTCAGGCCTTAAAGGAAAATAACATAATGCCTCGTCTGTTCTCAAATTTGAAAAACGCCCTCACGTAAGTTGTTAAAAAATAATAACTTGAGAAATAAAACTATTAGTTTTTATTGCATATGTTTACAGAGGTAAAAGTGACGTTTCGGACGCTAACCATGCCAACTCAGTCGTGTTCAATTATTTCAATGGACAAATATATTTATTGGCTTTGTACCGGGACGATCAGTTGCGAGTGTGGTCAACGAATAATTTTCAATGTATCTGCTCTTTTGATTGTATGCGCGAAAACGATAAACACCGAACACAAGGGCGTAAGTTTAACAATGAAATCAAATCAAAAATTAAAAAATTTTGAACAAAATTTTGATGTATTATTTCACAATTTTAACTTTTTCAGCTCAAAGCAATGTTCTACGTAAAATAAACGACACCTCAGTGTGTGCATTTTTATCTCATGCTAATCGATCGGAATTTGTATGCATAGATATTCACGAAGATGCTGGGTCGTCATCGGGATTGAGCTTAAGCTATCGTAAAAATATTCCTGCACCCCTATTAGATTTAGCCGATTTTGCGGTAGCAGAGAGCAGAATTTGGGCCCTATGGACGAATGCAGAAGGTGAATTTAGTATCTCAAATTACCCGCTAATGCGTGGCCTCGGCATGAGTTGGTCGTCTGTAGCAATGGAACCCCCACCAGATCGATACCTCATAGGGAATGATCATAGCATGGACCCTCGTGAAGCATATTGCAATTATATATTTCAACTTGGCACTTTCGAAAGAGAAGTCATTGCTAAAGCATTATTTGTGAGCGTTTTTGTTTTTTATTTTTTGCAAATCATGTAGCATAACTTAATAATAACCTAATTGTATTTTCCTGTAGATGTTTCGACGTACGAATCTGCGTTTCGAGTCAAAACATTGCACACTGCCAGTACTGAAAGATCAAGTTTGTCAAGCTGTTGAGGATGAAATACAAAATGAAGTCAAAGAGTTTGACGTCACTGATGAGGATTACTTGGAAATAGCGACGCGTCAATGGGAACGTTTCTATTCATGTTGCGAACAGTATCACTTGAAATCCTGTCAACCCTGCGGTCTCTTTGTGCTCGAATCCATCGATGGAGTATGTTTGGTGAAAAAGAACAACTTTTCACTATTGCGTCCTTGCGATACATTAGAGCATCTTATGCTTGCGGGTGAAGATCTCGACACAAGCACAATTGTATCAACCTACTTTGCAGACAATGAAAGAGTGGGTGAAGACCTCGTTACTTTGGTGTCCATAGTAGCTCAGCTGGAGCGCTGGTTGCCAGATGAAGTCAAATTGGACGTGGATAAACGTCTTTACCGTTTAGAAATGCCAAATGTATTCATTGCCAAATTGAGCGACGAAATTTTAGCAGGAGATCCTGATAGTGAAATACTACCAGGCAGTTTCCTAGTATGGATTAGACAAAAATTACAGTCCATTAATGACATGCGAATGGCGATGATGCTGCTACTTGACAGTCTACGAATGGATAATGGCAATCCAGCCGGAATGCAAACCAACCTCGGTAAGAATTACAATTATTTGGGAAATTGTTATTTAATTAAATGTTTATTTAAAGGTTTAACGCAATCGTCGCAATTTGTTAATTCTGTGGGAGTGCTTTTTGGTAGCCATTTGGGGTTGTCAGTGTTATCGGAAACAGTACGCCAAATAACTGCAGTCAAGTAGGTAAATAAATGCGGTGTTTGTACAGTTAAATATTTTTTTTTTTGTTATTATTTCTAGATTTTCAATTTGTCGCAACCTACTCATACTGCAACAAATCCTAATCGACACTTATTCGCTTAGCGTTGATTTGTTGGAAACCGTAAGGTCCCACTTTATACCCGACATAACAATTTTCTTACAATCGTACTTCGTAATGGGTTGGATATCACAGACGCCTGTGAATATCAGCGCAGCTGCTTCATTGTAACTATTTATATGTGTATTTTATTACTATTACTCAGAAATGTTTGTTTGTTTTTACAGAGAAAGCTCCATTCAGCGCTTGAATCTGCTGCAACTGGCGAATGGCTCCGGTCGGATATATACAAATGGTG
This sequence comes from Bactrocera zonata, assembly GCA_037783105.1. Taxonomy (NCBI): domain Eukaryota; kingdom Metazoa; phylum Arthropoda; class Insecta; order Diptera; family Tephritidae; genus Bactrocera; species Bactrocera zonata. The sequence continues at coordinate 49,165 of JBAWJQ010006494.1, forward strand.
GTAAATACCATGTATCTCCTTTGCTACGTGTCTTCCTCAATGCGAAGGGTTTGTATACAGCTGGCGCACTGTACGCAGAGAATTTCAAGGACAGCGAGAACGTTCCCACTTGGTCCAATACATTGCTGCCGCTAACTACAATTGTGAGCCAGTTAATGTATGCTAGAATTTTCAAACCATTTTCAGCATATGTACATTTGTTTATTGTTTTCTCCTTTACAGTTGGCCTGTTTCGTTTAATTTTGTTTTTGGTGAATGGTTATTTGGGACTTGTCAGCACATTGCCATACAGGATTATGTACGATTGCTCAGCAATTGGTGTGAATGGAATATTTGCTCACGTATGTTGATTAATTCACACATAATTATCATTTATTACGATGTTTTTTTTTATCTTTAGGGCAATTTATACTAGCCGTGTCTCTGTTGGATTGTGGAGAAACCTATAAGGCCTACGATCTTTTCCTGCAATCCGCTAAAGGTGTCCTGCGAGAGCAGTTCTTGATTGACAAAATTCTTAAGGGCACCGCTCTAGCTAAACATTGCGAGAATCTCACTGCGATGAGTGAAGATGGTGGTGGTGGTGATAATTTGGATAATAACATAAATAACCAGGTCATCACGCAGTACTATTTGAAAGTGATACAACTGCTTGAGCAGCATAACGCATTGGATCACATTATTTCTATGGCGCAAGTAGCAATTGGATTGCTGGACAAATCCGATCCTCAGTTGCCGATGTTTCAATCGATCGTGTTCAATAATCACTTACGTTTGGAACACTATGAGGAGGCTTACCACTCGCTCATCTACAATGCGGAGCTATCTCGACGCAAGGATTGTTTACGACAGCTAGTCGTGACGTTATTTAATCGCAAGAGACTTGATCTTTTAATGCACTTCCCATATGTTGGATTGCATGAAGAGTTTGAAAATATTGTCGAATCACGTGCACGCTCACTAGTAATTGATCAAAATGAGGTCTATGACTTTCTGTATGCCTTTCATGTGAACAATGGAAATATGAGAAAAGGTCTGCAAACCATTTACGAATAATTTACGTACCGGCACTTTAAACATTTTTTTTTGTATACAGCTTCTGCCATCATGTATGAACAGGCAATGCGTTTTCAGTTGGAAAGCGATACGGTAGAATCCATGGAGAAGCGCTGTTCAGCACTTTTAGTTTGCATCAATTCGTTGCATCTTATTGATCGTCGGTATCGTTGGATTGCAAAACCTGTAATTGGCTTGGATGACACACCCCCACCGAGTGCAGTTAACGATGCCGAGCCAATGGACAATAAATCAGATGAAGAGTGCGGTCGTGAGCAAGTGGTGGTATTAGAAATAAAGGATATAAAACGTGAACTACTGCAGACAGAAGCATTGGTGCGGCTCGCTGATCACCGTAAAGACGTACAGACCTTCATCAATGCAGGACCACAGGAATTGGCGATTATCCTATCTGGCTGTGGTCTATATACCGATGCATTGAAACTGGTAAACGGTTTTGAGATATCACCACTTCCCATATTCGACAGCTTAACTTCTGCGTGCGTTCGCATTGACGATGAAGGCGTCAATGAAACATGGGCGTGGTTACAAGAAAATGACTTGGCTGGTAAATCGATGCCATTTTTTATACTATATTATTATTTTATGAACCAATGTATGTTTCTGTTACTTAGACTTGCCTCACCGCAACAAGCCCGCCGACATGGCCTGGTCCCTACTACAAAAATTAGTTTATGACAATGAATTGGAAAATTCGACACGTATACGCAAATCTGTGGTTAATAAGCTGTTAAGCTTGAACGCTTTCGTACCACAATGGCTGTACAATGACTACAAAGTACGTCTTGTTTCGAAATTTGTATTTTATAATAGTAACATGCTCACAAATCCCGTTTTTATAGCTGGCAAATTGCAGAGAACTATTGTATTTATTTGTAAAACACAATCGCTTGCTTGAAGCTGCGGAACTAGCACAGGAAATGATTAACGCGATGTTAGGAGCCGGCAGTGAGTACTTCAGTTTTAAGCATGCTATCGCGGTTACAAATCCAGAAATGTGTTTGCCTGTCAACACCCTTGATCTTTTATTGCATGGATTGAGACTAAACGCCGATTCAGACATAGAGTATAAACAGGTGCGCAGACAAAATGTTTATTATGTATTTCATGCGAATATTAATATTTGTAATCAAATTTGTAGGTTCTCACTGAATTGGAAGACGTTGTGCAGAACTACATTGATACAGCACAACGCACAGCAGAGGACAAAATTCAAATGGCATTTCAGGAAGAATATTCAAAACATGTGCGGCAGCAAGCTGCGGCTTAAATTCTCTATTTATAATCAGCTTTTGTAAAGATTCCAATTTTTTTTATTATCTAAAACAATAGTTAAACAAATAAATTTTTCAAATTTTCACAAAACTAAAAATCGTCCATCATCATCGACTCGGAAATGAATTTCTTATAAATGTTCATAAATTGAGCAACAAACGCCTCCAAATGAAAAATATGTTTTGAACCGTTTTGCATTCGGTGCTCGTATAGGGTCGCATACTCCAATGTCTTCGCCTTAATTGACATATCGCAATTCCTCACAAGTTGCTCTACTAGTCCACGGAAAATCATGTCAGGCGGCACACCTTGTGCAAGCAACTCATACAAACGATCGCGTATTTTCTCTAATTTTGCGGGGGTTTGTTCCGTCACAATTTGGTTAGCTGTTTCACGTAAGTACACTTGCCAGTCTAGTTCAACAATGTCCTGTTGCGCAGTAAATGGATACTGCTGTACCTTACATGCTTCCAGCATCAACAATGCACGACGCAAATTATGTTCACTTTTATCCACAATACGTGCCGCCAACTCGGCCGGCAATGTCAAACCTTCACGTTTGCAAGTCAGTTGAAGTACCGATGTTATTTCTTCTTCATTTGGCGCTGCCACACGTATACCCAAGCAACGTGATCTTATTGCTGGTATAACACGGGAAGTGGAGTTTACCGACAGTATTATTCGGCATGTAGCAACATATTTTTCCATTGTACGACGAAGCGCATGTTGAGCATCTTTGGTCAGTTCATCTACTTCGGAGAGTACAATCACTTTAAATTCACGCTGCCCTGATGCATCGATTTGATGTGTTTGAGCCACTTGTTTGATAAGGTCGATAACCACAACGCGATCATAAATACCCGCATCAGATGGATTGACCTCTAGATGATAATTACTTCCAACTGTCATCACCTCCACTTTTCTATTGGATGGTGTGGTAAAAGTCATTGTTTCGTTGCGCAGTCTCTCAACGCCGGCACCATATAATTCGCGCAGCAAACACATAATGCGTGTCTTCTTACCGGCACCGGAGGGACCATAAAACATTAGATGTGGAAAATCTCCTTGTTGACAAAGATTTCGCAAATTTTCAGCCTGCTCCTGTGGGATGAATATTATGAAAACCACCGTGGTTAACAGGTTAAAATTATAATATTCACAACTTACTTTGTGATAATCTAATTTGGATAATTCACGCGGACGATGTTTATCAACCCAGAGAGCCATTTTTGCACTTGCACTTATTTATTATTAAATTAATTTCAAAATTTAAAACCTATTCATATGTTAGAGCAAAAATAAGAATTTTTTGGTCCAATTCTTGTTATTCACCGGCTTGCGCGCGCTTCATATTTCATCGATATATAGTTACATTTGTTTCATCGATTAAATTGTACTACATAATCGATTACTAATAACTTCCAAACCTAGAATTATCATTCTTGCTCCCAAACTATAACATCTGGCAGTTAAATCAAATATTTTTTATACATTTCCAAAATGTTTTCTTTCATTCTTAAATATAAACATAAAGAATGCTTTAAAGACGGTAACAGTTTTTTTTATTAATATATGTACATATTTCCCATATTTCATATATCTCTATATATAAAAGGGATATTTTTGTATTAATATTTTTAAATTAATTTTAATAAGTCTTTTAATAGAACGTTTCAATGTACTATTTATTTGCTTGAACATACTATTGAACAACGCTTATGGTTCTTTAAACGGGTTTTAGCTTTGAAAATTTTTTGGCAATGGTCACATTGAAAGCCTTCCTTTTTATCTGATTTATTAGTGTGTACAACCTGATCTTCAAGGTGCTTTGGATCCTGATTTTTGGTTTTTGGAAGTGACCTTGGTGTTATGCTAATTGTAGGCAGCGCTTTGAAGAGGACTTGATGACTTCCACTGGGTATGCTTAAATCTGTAACATCTGTTGATTCTTTACATTGTTTCCTTAGGCAATGTTCTGTTGAACTCGGTTGGTTAAAAACGTTCTTTTCAACAGAATCAACTTCTAAATGTTTATCTGTGCCCTGTTTACTCAAATGATTGTTATTAGCTGGCCGCGTTAAATGTAAATGTTATTCTCCTTTCGATGTATTTCCAATGTTACTTTGCTGCTGATTCGAAGTTTTGTTTAATTGTTTAAATGATTGTTTAGCTGTATAGTGGAATTGTAGAAATTCGTCAATTTTTTTACAGCATTGTTGACAAATACCATTTGGCCAATGCTCTGTTCCAGTACGTATTTTCAATTTGTTGTATTCATGCAACCATCGCTTCACTTTCTTATTATTTAAATGTAAGGAATCGCTAGTTTCAATCATTTGACATAAGCAGGTACTGCAAAAGTGTTGTAAATTCTTCAATGTCTGCAATGAAAAGTCCTCCTCGAGTAGTAGCTCGGACAAAGCAGTCGAACAATCTAATGCAGTTTCACAAAAGTTGTCGAAAGCCCTTAATTTATTATAACAATTTTGACAAACTTGCTTTGAATACTCGTTTATATAGTTAATAACAATTCCAGTTTTCTTATGATACGTTTTAGCCAAATCTTTATTCCATTGTAGGTTTTGTAAGGATTTGCTATTTTGTACGGCCGTGTTTGGCGGAAGTTCTTGAAGACAGGCAAAGCAGCAATATTGCATTGTAACGACGTCAGTATGCATTAGTAAATACTAAATAAATGTTATTAATTTTCTTCAAACACAATATTATGGACTATGACAGCCTTTGTAAATATCAATATCCTTTGACATGTCTGTAAGGATGCCACTAAATACTATTCAACTACTAAATTGAGAATTGATGCCAGATGTAATTAATGAATTCAAATATCAACTAAATGTAATCAAAGTGATTATATTTAACGAAACTCCATTTCCTGTTTGTACTTACACAAATAAGGTACTCAAAATTATAGTTTAAGCGATAAATTGTTTTATTGAATATTTGGAAAGCGATACAATATATTTTAACATTATTTAATGCATAGTAGTGACACCTTTTTATAAAGTAATAACTGTAAATATGTAAAAAGTTTTTCAACATAAGTAGAGTTATGTATTAGCCACATAAAACTAAAATCTAAAAATGCAAACTTATTTATAACAGTCAAAATATTGTAATACTGTAGATGATCAGATAAATATATATTTGTATATTGTAAATGTATTGTATAATTATAATTCTTTATATATTCTTACATATAACAGAGTCCTTGTGAATAAACATCGTTGCAAAAACAGAAATAATTTCTGTACCAAATCAGTTTTCTTAAAAGTGTAAAATTATTCGACTTATATTAATACTAACAATACAACCTCTTGAAATGCCATAAAATTAGGGTTTATGCATACATAATTCTGTCATAAAATATATAAATTGCATCATATTTTAGGTACCCATTGAGAAATGTGCGGCCGATCTAACGCTGGGTTTCAATTTAAAATAAAAAAATTAAATTTTGCACATGTTCTGCATTTATCTACGAATATATGAGTACCTATATATATATATGCATATTTTATATATTAATATTGTTGCTTTATGTATTATTATGTGTAACACTTTTATTGCAGATTAATGCAGGTAAAGCAAGATATATTTATATTCACATCTATGTGTGTCTGCATAATAATTAATGACAACAAAATTATTGTAATGATATGGTTAGGGTTTTAATGAATTTGTGACACTTGTTAGTTAACGAAATAAACATTTTTAATGCGTTTGTAAAAGATATTTCTAAAAGTAATGTTATTGTATAACAAAATAACAAAAGTAATTTGTTTATGTTATAAGTAAAAACATGTAAACTATATATATGTTGGTAATAAGAAAAAATATATAGAATATAGAATTTCATGTATCACAGTTTTCGCCAAAAATTTCTTATTTACTTACCACTGAATTTATAAAAAAAAAAACATGATCCGTACTGGCATTTGAATGTAATAAGCTTATGAAATGTTACGTTAATTAAAACAATAAAAAAGAACAGGGACACTTAACATATTTTGTTAGACCAAATATACATATGTACGTGTATTAATAAAAATTTAGGCGGGCTCAGTCGGTTTTAAATTTTAAAACATGGCACTTACAAATATAATGCAAAAAAAAAACTGAAAAAGTTTATTTCACAACTCTTCATAATAAGTTTAATTAATATTGTGCACTACTTAGCGCCATTACGTAATTTCATTTTGATTAATTATTGCAAGCCGTTTATACTATGTGGAAGTGAATTACTGAACATATACTCTTGATATACGTACGTATATACATATGTTTGTATGTAATTATATATATTATTATGAATGTATGTATTTCGATTTAATCTACTTCTATCAACATTTATATTGGAATTGCACATGTGCCTATTTTACGGTTTTAAAAACCCTTGCGCATTTTTTGTTTAAAATATTAAATGCGTTTGACACTACAGCTCATTGGCACAATAGCTTGGTTTAGAAAATCATTGCCAATATCTAATTACTTGATTCTCAAATTTATAAAGTGATTAGTACTCTTTGTTAAAAACAAAATGTATAAGTATTAAACTCCTTTCTAAACCAGATATCGTCAAAAGATTTGTTATGAAATATGCCTGAGAATAGTGCATAAATCTCATTTTTATGGAATTAAGTTGTATCTTATGCAACTAAAGTCAGCTTGAGCTAAATCAATTGTGCACTTAATCTAACATCTAAATATGCATAAACTTTTAGGTTTTATTTTTATTTAATTTTTTTTTTTGCTAAAACTACTGTGAATTAATATCGGACTTTTTAAGCAGAACGATTTTTAAATGCCCTCTAATTTAAAACTTTTAAACGCTTCTATCAAGCTTGAGTTGAGATATGATATCAAACAGGGTTAATACTAATAAAACATTCTCTACACCCATCAACCATAATCCATTTTCTATTAGTACCAAGTCTCTTAATGTTTCAGTCTTGTTCTTGGCTTGCGAGTTTTAATTAGTATTGTTAAAACAATTTAAAAACGAACAGAAAACAGTACTGTTCGTTGTGCCTAACATGGTGAGATATTGTTGGGTGAAGAAAGGAACAACAAGTTTCATGATTTATGAATTTCTGAAATAATATTTTCCAGCGCTGCAAAAAAAAACACAGAACTTCTAAGAGTAACTCTTTTAGAAGATTGGGAGAGAAATTTGTAAATAAAAAAGTGCAATTGCTTGTTTTTTGTTAATCCAGTTTATGGATTAAAATATAAATAGAATGAGAAAAAGGAAATATTTTGCTTACATTCAGTTGGTCAAATTTTCCACTCTGTTAGTCACCATTAAACCAGTGCCTACTCCACCCATTATGCTGTTACTCGTACTACCTACCGAACCGTTATTCGCAGTTATTAAACCAGTGTTACCTTCACTTTCACTTTTCCACGAGGACACCGGGATGTGTGGTGCTGGCAAGCAATTACGCAAGGTTTGTACAATCTGTATTGTATCCAAAAGTGCTAGAAAGTTAAAATATATATTTTGGGCATATGTATGTATGTTTAAATATTTGAAATGAAAATTAGGTTTTTACTTTTCTGTAAGCTCTCGCTCTGTTTGCCGTATGGTTTACACATAGACGGACGTATATAGGTTTTCATGCGCGCCATATTTCTCATTAGCTCAGTGAAAATACGCACTATTTTATCTTGGCCCACTGGTAAAGGTTCGCGATTATTATCCGGTACAGTCCATGCGCCATTATGCAATGCCAGCAAGTCCTTATTCGATTCAATAGATTCCAGATTAGAACTGTAAATAGTTTTTCAATGAAATATTTGTTGTTTTATGTAGCAAACATCAATCTGGAGATTATGGAAACAAAAATATTTATAAATAACTTAAACTATATATTTTGAATAGAAATAGGGTTTTCAGATGAAATAACAGTATATCAGCCGTGCGCAAGCGAAAAAATAATATATTCCGTTTCCACCTGACGGCTGGCGATTTTGCAGGATTCCACAAAACTATATTGAAAATGTTTTATGTTACTAGAATAACAATATTCATTACTTAAAGTAAATAACGGTTTTGGTTATGCCTCTGATGTACATATGTCTGCTTAACGTGTTTCACAAATTTTCAATTTTAGTACTCACCGCAAAAGTTCTACATTTTTCTGAACAATTTGTTCAGCGGAGTGCGATGAAGATGATGACGAAGAGTGACTGGAGTGCGCACTAGGCGATTGTGATGGAGGCGGCAATTGATGACTATGGTGAGAATTGTTGCTGCTGACACTGCCACTTACACCAATTATGTTGTTGTTATTTGTGTTGTTAACCGGAATGTGTCCCGCACTACTTGCGCTGCTATTGCTCCCGCCACTGTTGTTCATGCTACCAACCGTTGATGGCAAAACGGAGGCTCCACTTAAATTACCGCCACAGTTTCCAATGCCAGTAGTACTATTACTGTTATTACCACTTCCGGTCATACTGCTATTACTGCTGTTAAGGGCACTACTACCACTTATCGGTGCACCACATGCAGCAGTCGAAGATGATGGCAACATAGGAGACCCTCCAGCTGCCTGTGCGGCTGCAGCAGCGATAGCGGCAACCTACAGGTTGATTATATTATAATAGATCCACGTTTGTATCATCACATTATCTTACCCTAAAATCACTAATGCCCTGCATTTGTAAATTGGCAGCTGCTGCAGCCACAGCCATTGGATCGAAATGTTTTGGATCTAATTGTTGTAACACACGTTGTTTCTCCAAAGCACTCAAGTTATTGAATTTTTCCAAACTTTGCTGAGCTAATGCCCGACTCTGTTGTTGCTGTAAAAGTGCCGCTGTCAATTGCTGCTGTTGTTGTTGTTGAGCAACAGCCGCCGCTTGTGCCTGTTGTTGTTGTTGTTTAGCGGCGGCAGCAGCAGCTGCAGCAGCAGCGGCTTGTTGTTGTTGTTGATGGTGGGCTGCTGCTGCAGCAGCTGCACTAAGCTGCGACAATTGTGATTGTATACTGTTTTGTTGTTGCTTTGTAAGCATTTGAAGTTGAGTGGGAACCGGCACCTTTCCAGTTGAGTGTGATGTTGTGGAGCTTTTTGTTAAGTCGACTTCTCCGCCTGCACTAACAGAACCACCAGATGAACCAGTAATATTACTATTGCCTCCACCTGAGGATGAGGACCCCGCAGAAGATACACCGCTGTTTGTGGATCCAGGAACCATGGGGTGAGGCGGTGGTGGGGGTAGGTGTGGCAAATGCTGTAGGAAATCTGCGTGATTTACGCCTGGGAATTGTTGATCCATAAATGGCAACGGTGACATACCAAGATGATTCTTATAATAACGGCAAGCTGGACTAGGACAAGACTGAACAACTTCTATTATAAATTCCTTTTCCATGCCAAAATTTTCACGGCCGATTGTATAAGATTCAATCACTGCACGCACAGTAGCCTCTACACTTAAATGCAGTCCATGTGGACCAGACATGTGTTTTAGCATCACTGCGTTGGCGAAATGTTCAAACGGAAGGACAATTTTGCCATTTTCTCGCAATATTAAACGCCCTTGTGTGTCCAAAGTTAAACGATTAGCCAGAACTCTAAAATAAGGAAAAAATTTGAGTATTAAAATTTCAAAGGGCTCGCATATAGGAGAAATATATTATTATTAACTACATACTGCAAATAGGCAGCGCTAGGTAACATGGCATTGTCTTTGAGATCCGTAAAACATTGCAATAATTCAGCACTTGGGTTCCATCCTTTGTTTTGCAGATAGAGCTGCAATAGCATGTATAACTTTTCTGTAACGTATCCAACACCAGGAATACCGGTACTTCCGCCAGTCTGTATTTCATTATGAGATACTGCCGCACCCATTCCATGTCCACCACCACTACTGCCAGCGCTGCCTGATCCACCGCCCCCACCGCCAAGACCCACACCACCTGGCCCTTTTGATAGCGCTGCCTTCATTGTTTCCGACAGATCCAGTTTATAATTTTCAGGATAAAAATTTTTTACGTGATCCTAAAAATTAGTTATGCAAATATAGCGTATAGCAAGTTGTGTTCCACTATTTGCCAAAAACTTACCATATTATTCATTTCTGTAGTTTTGCTGCTAAACTGCTAAATTTATAACGAGAAAACACTAAAATACAATTTCGCACACAGCACTGTTGTTATTTATATTTTTCAATTAACGGTAATAGGTTTTTTGATATGCTTTGCTAATAAGAAAAAATTTCAGCTTTTTCTTACAAGAAAAATTGAACCTGCTTGAAAAATTCCTATCGGATCTACTTTCAACTTTTTCATACTCCTTTCAGGATTTCGCTTTTGAACAATATTCGCGAATTTGCATGCATAAGAAGTTCAAAAAAAAATCCTTTCCATTTAGTTTTGTTTATTCTCTGCAGTTTCGTAATTTCCAGGGTTGCATTTGTAAAAATATTAGTATTGCGTAATGTATGCCTCAAAGCTTTTCCTTTTGACGGAGAATTGAATAATTCACGTTCTCTGCTTTTGAGTAAGTTAAAACTGAAAATTTTATGAATATTTATATAATTATTTTTATTTAATATTTGAGTATTACTTTATAATTTTCTGAAAGTGAAAAATAATTTATTTTGTATGGCTGGTAATCATGTATCGATTAAAAATGTTATCGTTTTATTATGCACCCCTGCACATGTAATACTCGTGATGTAAACAATTACCAAAAATGTGGGAATACCATCATTACTGAAAATTTATAACGTTTCTTTCATGATTCAATTATAGAAGGTTGTTTCGATATGGTTCGTGCTTCCTGTTATGGAAGAAATACCTGTATCCATAATGCAAAATTAATGGTTTTTGTCTTTCTCATGAATTTTCTGCTTACATTTCAACGTTTTTATGTAATTTACAATCTATTCGCATTCAGTTATCACTTATAAATGCAATTTATTGGTTGAAAATTTTGAAAACTTATTTTCGACACTTCAACTGAAAAATTCGGAGAATTCTGCAATGATTTCTTCACATTCTTTCAGAATTGTTTCTTGTAGGCCAGTAGATGTTATGCTGTATTTGCGGATAACACGTTCCATTTCTGCTCACAAGTGCTCAATCGGATTAAAATCCGGGGTTCAGGGGGCGTTCCTAAAACATTTGAGGTGTTGTACAATATCCCCAGCTTTATATTGTGAGCTATGTACATATGTGTCTGATTGTTGTCCTGTTGAAATTTATAACGACTGTAAAGCCCAGACTCATCCTCGCTAAATCTTAAATTAACTTCAAATATTTGAATATTTTGACAGTGAATTCCTCTAAAATATGATGTGGATGGTTGAAACGCTTCTATTGGTAAATTTTGATATATCTTGCAACGTTTTACCTTCCTTATGAAGGGTAAAATATTACCGTATATTACTTTCTTCGAATGTGGTTTCTTTTGATTTTCTTCTCATAATATACTTGAAATAATAATAAATATATGCATGTATGTATGCATAACGGCGTTTTTTAATGTACATAATTTTTGATAACATTATTGAAAGTATTTTATCGTCAAACGAACAGTTGTGATTTAAAATAACCGTTATAAAGAAAATGGTTGTGTTTGTAGTCCGATTTAGCCCATTTTGAATTTAGACACATACAGTTAATTTATAAAACACAAATAATCCAAGTCGAAAGTTTCAACCGAAAGTGTCAAAAATTTCTATTCCAAGTTTAAACTCCGAAAAAGGTATGGATATAAGTTAATATTTTATATTCCCAATTAGATAATATTTTGAAATTCTACTTTCCCATACACGAGTACATACATACATATAAAATAAAACACAAATGTTATTGTTTTCAGATGGTCGTACTTTAGCTGCACTTTTGCATGTTTTCAATTTATTAAAATATTAAATTCAATTTTAATGTACTCATTTTTATATAAAAGAGATATACATATACATGTATATGTTTGCTTACATTTTTGTATGTATAAAAATCGTTCATGTGAATGTTTTTTATGACATAAAAATAACTTATTAATTATTTTGTATTAAATACATAAATATTAAGAGCGTATTTATTCTCCAATATAGGGCTCTTAAACGCATATATAGTATATTTACCTTACGTACTATCTAATCAGCAGGAATATTTCATGTTAACAATTGGCAATTTCTCTTAAGTAATTCAGCGAATGCAAGTTCGTCTTGCATTTTGTATTATTAATTGTATATATATATAAATATATACATATGTATACTGGACAGACTCGTTTAATTAAATATTTTGATTTTGTAAAACATTGTATACAAAGTTTCTTAACTGCACATTTTGTTTAAAAATAATTGTTGTTGTTCAGGACTAAGTGGTCTATTAAGAGATTGTACAATCGCAGCACATCAATGTGTAGTAAAGACACTTTACCACTTTATCGTCTTCATCGGCAGCGCCGTCTTTGGCGTTTTGCTTGCTCGATACGCCGTCAAGTTGGTCTAATTCCTTCGTAGTTGAGATCTTCTTTTTCTTTTTCTTGTTCTTCTTACTGAGCAATTCCTTGCCATTGCGTTCGAGAAGTAGCTCATCAATCCATTCAAGATCGTTACTTGGCAATTTTGTATTATCGGATATACTTTCGATGGAATCAATATCATTCTGAAATGGAAATTTTATGATTACTTTTTAATGAATAATAAAAACAGTATTGGTACAGCAAATCGACATTACCTGATGATTATTATTTTCATTTTTATGGTGAGGCTTCTTTTTGGGGGACAAACCAGCCACAGAATCTCGTTCACTATGTTGTTTAGGTGTGTTAGACGGCGACGGTGTGGTCGCTGTTGAAGCCGTCGTACCAGCCGATGTATTCAAGAGCACACTCGTTGCACCTTCAGGTGGTGGAGTATTAAGACCATTTTTAGGTGGTGATGGCAGGTCATATACGTCGACCTCGTTCGAAATGTCCTTGCCGAGAATTGAAAAACGATTCTCCTGCGTTAAAAATATAATATGTGAATGTGTATATCCATTTACGAACATTTTTAAATGAAAGTAATATATGTATGTATGTGCATATAATTCGTAAATACTTACATCCATTATTTCCGCCGTTGTGGTTGTGGTCACAGTTGTAAACGCAGTTTTGGCCGGCATACTGCTAGAGCTTGGACTTTTGTCACTCTCCCTTGTACTAGAAGTTGTTATAACAATTAATTTCGGTGTGGCACCAGTATCGGGGCTGTTCGGTATAGATACAAGAGGCGTTGTAGAGGCTGTACTACTAGGGGTTTGTGCTGCGTTATGAACATTGGCATCAGCGCTTAAGCTGCCTTCGGCTGTTGAGATAGATATTGTTGGTGTCGTTGTTGAGTTGGTACATTTCTCCACACCTACAGCGCCGAGGGCACAAGCAGCTGACGTTATGCCAGAAACTGAAGGACCGTCAAAGAGGTTGTTGTCAGGATCGCTAAAGGATAAAAAATTAGAGAAAAAGCATATTAGAAAACCGATTGGGGGCGATGTTGTGCTTAAAAATGCGTTAGGCCGATGAATGTAATATGCATATTTGTAAATATGTACAAATGTATGATTGTATGTATGTAAGCGGGCTTATGAACGTAGTTAGCCAGTGCGCATTTAGGCTATATGCGGCATTTGATTGTACAATAATTACATGTTTACATGTGCAATGCGATGGAATTGTATGTCAATTATTGGATTTTCTGTATGCGCATCGCGTTCACAACAATGCTTGGGTTAGGCTTAAATGATGATGTCACAAGTATCAAATGACAATGTACACATGAAATAAATAATGGTTGGCTTGTATAATGCACATAAATATAAATATGTTAATGTTGAATGTTTTAAAAATGTTTGCTAAATATTGTTAAATATTTTACTTTTTCTTTTCGATTTAGATATGTAAAGCATACACTTGTGTGACTTCAACACTTGAATATACGAATGACGTATACTTTATTTGACTAAAACTCTTTTGCACTCAATGACTAATCGGTGTACGTTTCGCTTTTATGTACTCAGATTTTGGATTTTAAGGTTTTTAACAATTTTTATATTGTTTCGTTTTGTCTAAGGTTGCCTTTGTTGTAGTTATTTAAACACCTCCAGAAAATCAGAGCGAATAAATACCAGCAGAAGAAGCAAATTAAACGAATAAAATAACACTGAAAGATGCTCAACATCTTCGGCATCCGCGTTGCTGATGTTGCACTGTTTAATGAGCAGTTCAAAATCCGGAAAATCTCACACCAAACAAGCGCAATCAACCATTTGGCACACCAACGCAAGCACTAAACCAAACACCTTCCTCTAATAATAATTGAACAGCTGAGATTGAGATTTGCCAGCGGCATATTCATGTGTGCTGCTTGGATCCAGTCGAGCGTAATATGGAGAGCTCAAATTGCGCGTAGAGTGCCCAGTGATTTAGCTTCACTTCGCTTCAAATATAGACACTGTGAGCATGGAACGATCACGACAAGCTCGTTCAATGAAATATGATTGCTCCAAAGCTTGGAAAGAGAGACAGTATACGTTTGTACTACATTTAAAAAAAAACTTTTGTTTATATATAAGTTGAGCGCGAATGGTAAACAAAAACAATAACCATCTCATTTGTTGCAAATTTTTGTTATGGAGCGTGCTTATGAAGTTTTGTTTACAATTGTATTAAGTCTCCGAGACAACTTGGACGTTAGTGTGAAATTCATACATATAAAGTACCTAGATATCCATGGAATGTTCAAATGTATTTATGCAAAACTGAATGAATTTTGTTTCGAAACCAAACTGATTTCCAGTGCCGGTTGATTTAATTGAAACAACTATAATTCATAAAAATTTTAGAATCTAACATTTTCAAGATATGTTTTTAGTTATATATTAGCTGTTTGAAATTTTTAATATTTATATATTTATATTATGTATGTACAAATTTAATTTTAATTAGTTTAACTTCTCAAACCAATTTAAGTCATGAAGTAAGTTTAAATGTGAATGAATTAATTTTCGAATTGTAATGAAATGTTTACATGCTCGTGTCGTTATGACATAAAATGGTGTTTGTGGTATCAAAACAGTTATTTAAGTACACAATGATGAATTGTATTTGTATTAACTTACGAATGCTATTTAATGCCATCATCCACTAATTATTGCGAAAGTATGTACAGATTAGATGGAAGATGTTGTGGAACACCAGATTAAAAGATAAAGCAAGTTTTTTGTTTTAGTTCTCTAGGTATTGTATTTGATACAGCGAAAACTTACGCATCGAGTAGGTCTTTTTGATTTTTACTCCCACCCAGGGACCACACCTCGTTTTTCTTTTGTTCACCTTTGTGCGGCACATGTTTGTTGGTGGAGTCGAAACGACCTTTGGGATGGCTTTTACGTCCGCCCGGTATCCATAGTATGCGGAGACCTGACGAACCAGACTTATTTGATAATTTGCCGCTACTAAAGAATTTATTACGCGACGAAGACATTTTTTTAGTTGTTGTTATTTATAGTTGGCTTATTTTGAAATGCTATTTGGTTTGAAAGAAAGTGAAACATAATAGCATAAATAACGATTATCTATGTATGTACTATATAAACTAAAAAAAGAAAAAAAAAATTTTATATTCACTACATTATATATCATTAAGATATATAAGCACCCCAGTCGCAACCGAGTTGTCAAACCGTACGGTCGCATTTTTCTTTTTCTCTCGCGGTCATTCTAGCAGTGTCTGTGTTATAACGCTACTTTACAGTTGTGCACAAATAACTTTTTTACTGTTAATTTCTCGCTGTGTTTATTTCTTATTATTAACTTGTGCTACATTCTTACACTTTTGAATACACAAAAAGTAATATTTTCTCAATGCCCCCCGGGGCCAACAATCTGGGTGATAATAGGTTTGCCCTATTATCCCCAGCCCAGAAGACAAAAAGAAAAAAAACTGAGCAATCAACGTTGGAACTATTTCCGGAATTCCTTTCCACTAAGAATCTACCCGGTGAAGGTGCTGTTGAAGTTGCTCTTCACAGCACCCTTAACTCAGTCAAGGGCACAATTTATGCCCCCTTTATTTGCCAACTTAGCGACGAAGAAATAATCGAAGGTCTCAAGGAACAAGGTGTCTCTGCAGTCCACAAGTTTAACAAAATAGTTAATGGCGTTCGTGTACCTACTGGTGCCGTATTATTAACATTCAATAAATATACACTTCCTAACAGAATTGATGTAGCCTGGAGAACCCTAGATGTCCGTCCGTACTACCCTAATCCTATGCGCTGCAAAACTTGTCAGCTATTAGGACACACCGCTAAACACTGCGTAAAATCTCCTTCCTGTGTCATTTGCAACCTTCCTCCTAACCACTCTCCTCCTTCTGATTGCACCAGAGTTTACTGCGCTAACTGCGCAGGTGAACATCCCTCGTCCTCAAATGCTTGCCCTAAATTTATTCAATCTAAAGAAATATTAAAGATTAAAACTATACACAAATGCACCATGCGGGACGCCATCACCATGTATAAAAATCAACATCCTTCCACCCCATCCCCCTTCTCCTTCGCCAACGTGGCAAAAATTCAAACTAACAGCGATATAAATTCAAACTCAAAAAATCCTAATAACAAAGATAATACTTCAATATCTAAAAATTCTAACCTCAATACTAACGCAACAACAACAAAAGCTAACAACGATTCATCCTCCACCAACAATCCATTGCATCACATTGAACTTCCAGAAACTTCAAAGAACTCCCCTCTTCTATACCCCTCACCCTTGAATTCTTCCCCCTCCCCATCTTTCTCCCCACTTTCTCATGTCTCATCTCCCTCCTCACACACCTTATCTCCCCTGACATCTTTTGCCATCTCTCCTCTTGCTCATAACACCCTTCCAGCCTCCTCCTCCCTTTCATCTCCGTCACCCTCGTCGATGGAACAATAAGTTCCCATAACCTCATATTATTATTTTTACTTTATTTTTTCTATCCATGTTATCCATCCTTCAGTGGAATATCAACGGATACTTAAATAATTACATCGAACTCGAACTTTTAATTAAAACATTCAACCCCTCAGCAATATTATTAAATGAAACTCATCTTGCCAACAATATTGTAGCTCATACCCCCAAGGCATTTATAGGTTATTTTTATAACCTCCCCAGCAATACCACCAGCAAACAGGGAATAGCCATTCTGATCAATAGTAAAATACCACATAACACCCTCCCCCTACTCCTTCTAACATCTCCTCCCTATCCATAGAAATTTTTTCTCCTATTAATCTCATCATTACTTGTGCCTATTCCCCTCCTAATGAACCTTTCACTTTAAGTGATATCCGTCATCTCTTCCCGTCTGGAACCACTCCTTTCTTACTGACCGGTGATTTTAACGCATGGAGCCCCCTTTGGGGGTCTTCCTCAGCTAATCCGAAAGGTCGAATTATTGAAGATGTCATACTTAGTTCTAACTACATTGTTCTTAATGACGGTTCCCCCACCCACTTTTCCACTCACTCTTCCTTTACTCATATTGACCTTTCGCTTTGCTCCCCATCCCTCCTCACCAAAACCGAATGGCTCCGGATCGATGACCTTCATGGTAGCGATCACTTCCCCATCCTTTCTAAAATTTCCTCTCCCCATCATACATCCCGGTTTAAGACTAGAGTATGCTTTAAAACAGACTTGGCTGATTGGGATAAGTTTGAATATTTCTGCGAATTGCATTCCCGTCGTCTCCCCATTTCGTCCAACGTCCATCAGGAGTCCTCATGTATTCAAAAAATTATCCGTTCTGCAGCCAATTATTCCATACCTCAGTCGTCCTCTAAATCAGCCAAACCTGCACCTCGTTGGTGGAATAGTGAACTTTTTGCGTTTAGGCAACAAAAACAATTTGCTTGGCACAAATTCAAGCGCACTCGTTCAAATGTTAATTTAATGCAATACAAAAAAGCTAATGCGATTTTTCGTCGTAAGGCGAAAGCTGCTAAAGTACTCTGCTTTCAAAAGTTCACTAGCGAAATCAATTCCTCATCTAACCCAAAAAAGATCTGGGCTGATATCAGGAGACTGTCTGGCTTAACCTCCTTTTCACCGATTTCTCTCCTCAATTCTCCTCGTGGTAATCTACTATATCCGCAAGATATAGCCTTAGAATTTGCGCTTCATTTTTCCAACGTTTCCTCAGATTCCAGTTTTTCTCCTGAATTTTCCTCCAGCAAACTGTCCGTTCTTTCCTCCCCTTACCGGCCTCCCTCGAACTTATCTTCTTCAGCTAGGTTTTTAGATTCTGATATATCCATTCTTGAACTCCTCTCTGCACTCTCTGCAGTTAAAGGCAAAACCCCTGGGATTGATAAAATATCCTACCCTATCATTAAACATCTCCCTCCCTTCCTGCTATCCCGTCTAATTAACCTTTATAATAACATCCTTCGGTCAGGTAACTATCCTCTACTTTGGAAGACCAGCGCTGTCATTCCCATTTTAAAACCTGGTAAGCCTCCCAGCGAAGTCAATAGTTATCGGCCTATATCCCTCCTTCCTTGCCTAGGAAAACTAATGGAGAAAATCATTGCAATCAGGCTATCCTGGTATGCTCAATCTCACAATCTTATTCACCATAACCAGTTTGCATTTAAGAAGGGGCAGGGGACGTTAGACGCTCTTCTGCATCTTGACCAATTTGTCTCTGATGCATTATCCCACAAAAATCATGTGTCGATACTTTCACTTGATTTTTTAAAAGCTTTGATCGTATTGGTATACACGTGGTATTAAGGCAGCTTAGTAAATGGAAAGTCGGCTCACATATATATAACTTTGTTAAATCTTTTCTCTCTAAACGCAAAATTACTGTACTTGTTTCTAATGTCCGATCCTCTATACTACCTCTTGATAATGGAACACCCCAAGGTTCCCCCTTTCAGTCATACTTTTTATTATAGCATTTGATGAAATCAGTACAATTTTATCTGACTTCCCTAACATCAGTCACCAAATCTATGCTGATGATTTAGTATTATTTTCTAATTCCTCCGATCTGTCCGTTGTCACGTCCTCCTTTTCTAAAATCTTATCCCTCTTATTCCACTGGTCCGGTTCTTCGGGCACGTCAATTTCTTCCTCTAAATCTAAGTTATTACATATTTGTAAGAAACATCATTGTAATCCACTCACACTTACCGTTAATAATATAAATTTAATCTGTACAGATAGTTTTAAGTTCCTAGGATTAATATTAGACTCTAAGTACTCATTTAAGCGACATTGTCAATATGTAAGAAAAAGACTATTTGTTAATTTAAACATAATCAAGTATCTTTCATGTAAGCGCTCACTCATTGGCCCGGCTCTACTGGTTAAGGTCACCAAAGCTCTCATCTTATCAATAATTAATTATGGCCTTGAAATATATGGACACCATTCTAAAAATCATATCAAGATGCTTGCTGCACCTTATCATGTTGCTGCCCGTCGTTCTATTCGTGCGTTTCCTACATCTCCGATAAAAAACATATTGACTGAATCTGGACTGCCTTCTTTAAAAGACAATATGGAAGACAGCTTATTTAAACTCTATCCTAAGCTCTTAATCAATCCCAGTTTTTTTCTGAAGAAGGATTTCCACTCAGCTCTGACACGTATACGATCGCCAAAGATTCAATCATCGTTATACAAATGCGCCATGTTTGTGAAAGTAAATGAGTTACCGCATAAAATAGCTTTACCTTGGAGTACTAAACACCCCCCGTGGCGCGTTAGTGAAGCCTCATTTGTTTCTGATTTAGCTCATCTACGAAAGAACAATACTCCTTGCAATGTTTATAAAGCCCACTTCCTGAAAGTAACAGCTCCTCTCAAATCAGCTGGTTGGAAACTTTTATTCACAGACGGATCAAAAGGAACTCACACCTCCTTCGCTGCAGTTAGTGAAGCTGGAAACCCTATTTCGTATGGCCTGCTATTTTCTTTCTGTTCAATTTTTACAGCTGAAGCTACCGCTATTCTTAAAGCTGTTCCAATACTCAAAGCTAAACAAAGGAAAATATATTATCTGTACTGACAGTTTATCCTGCTTCCTAGCTTTAAAAAACTGCAATAACTCCAATTACATCATTTGTGCCATCAGAGACATTTTGATTTCGCTTCCACATAAACTCAGAATTATGTGGGTTCCCAGCCACTCGGGTATAATTGGAAACATGCTTGCGGACTCAACAGCCAAGGAAATGTATCACTCTCCCACTATAACCTCATCATTTTTCGTTAAGGGCGATATCTACCGGCTCATCGCTCAACTGAGAAACACCAAGTTAGCTGTTGATTGGGTACTTTATAATCACCATTACTCAAGAATTAACCCAAATCGCACCAAACCTAACTTTCCGACCTCTCTGCCAGTCAATCTCATCACTCCGTACGTCAGACTCCGGATTGGACACACTATCATTACCAACGCACACCTTCTGGATGGTAGTCACATCAGCCAATGTCCCTTTTGTGAGTCAACGGTTAGTGTGCTACACCTACTCGTTTTTTGCCCAGCTCTGGACAGCCTCAGACTCAAAAACTTTAACAACGTTGATCCTGTTCAGCTTTTAATGGACCCAACTATTAGTAACATATCTAAAATTTACAATTATCTGAAGGATTCAGATCTCCTTCGTTGTATTTAAAACAAGCTTCTAATTTTTCCCACCAGTCAGCCGAAAGCCTATGATGCTAGCGCTGCGTACTTTAGTTTGTATAATAATTTGTTATTATGTAAGCTTTAATAAAATAAAAAAAAAAAAAATATAAGCACCCATAATTGCCTAAAGTTTTACCAAGATTGGTGGAAACTATCGAAGTAACGGGGTTTTCAATAAGAGCGCAAAAATAATTTAGAAACGGTTTGGGATATTAATGAAAAATTTTATTCATGTGAAAGTACATTCCAAGCCATTATGCATGGAAATCGATTTCTTTTACACGGCCATCACGGGCACGCTGGAGGCAGTCCAAACGCTGAACCTAATTTTCGACGGTTTTCAAGCATAAAACAAGCCGATACTGCTGCAATTTCAGGTTCAATATTCGTACGAAGTTCATCAATCATCGCTGGCTTGTTGGCATAAACCATAGACTTGACGTAGCCCCACTAAAAATAGTGCGTCCAATCGCACGACTGAGGCGGTCAATTGACTGGGCCATTTCCAAAAAAAACTTCATCAAACTTTGGTTTCAATAAATCGATTGTGACATTCGCTATGTGGCTTGTGGCGTCGTCCTGTTGGAACCGCATATTTTCCTAGTTCTCATCATCCAATTCGGGCCCAAAACATTCGGTTATGATTGAGCGGTAGCGACTACCATTCACAGTAACGTGACGGCCTTGATCATCACGGAAGAACTCTGGCGCAATGAAGCCGCCGGCCCATAAATTGCACCAAACCGAAATTTTTTTGAGATGCAATGGTGACTCATGGAGTACGTGTAGATTGCTGCCTGACCAATAGCGCATATATTGCTTATTGACAAAGCCATTCAGCCAGAAATGAGTCTCATCGCTGAAGATGATTATCGATGAAAATTCGAATCATTTTCAAGTTGCTGCTCTTGCATCATTTTGATCTTGTAAGGATGTAGGATCGTACATCTTTCCATGATGAAATGGCAAACCTTACTGAAGAGAAATGTCAAAAGAGCGGGAAAATATGGCATTGTTTGCTATCCCTATCGGTCTACTTTTATTTTTCCCTATTAAAAACCTAAACTCACAAATAGAAAACTGTCAAACATCTGTGTAATGAATAAGAATAAATACATTTTCCAAATACTAAATTCTCAAAATACCTCTTAAGATTGCTAAAACGATTATGATTCATAGGACCAAGCAAGAACACTAAAATTTTCAGAAATAAATGGCGCATTGGTGCAGACAACTGAAATACGATAGAAAATTCATTTAATTGAAGACACAGACAACATTTTCACATTTTCCAAATAACCAATATTTAGGGTTCTGAGGTCCGATTTGAATTGGCTTAAAAATTATTGCGTGACATAAAACTTAATTTTCCATTTAATTTACAAATGTGTAATTTTAACTACTTTTTACCAAACCTTTCGTTAAGCCACATATGTATGTATGTACGTATGTATGTATGTCTCATATGTGTATATAAATCTGGTAAGAAATGAGAGAAACGTGATGTTTATTGTATGCACGAACTAAAGATATATTGTCACCATAAATACCATGAGCTTGTGTTGCTTGTAGCATGATTGTTACTCATGCTGCTACAAAATCAAAGACAAAGATCGGAAAGAGTAAGCCCACAAGGTTAAGACAGTAAAATGTGGAGCGGCAGACGCTCTGTGGAGAACTCAATAGACCACCAAGTGCTAAACAAAACCATAATTCATATTAGTATATACATACATATGTATATGTATGTACATAAATATATACAGGCTTGGTAGTAATAAGCAATTGCTGCTGATCATTGATCGACTATGAGAGAATTGTAGCACGGCCTAGCACGGGAAATAAGCGAGCATTATGAGTTAGATTCTTTAGAACATGGAAGACACAGACTCCATTGGTTGCAATAATTCGTAAAATAAAGCGTGTCTGCTGTTCTTTATGGCCGAGGCTAGTAAGTATGCGAGCGCAAAAACAACAAATAATGTAATATACCCAACTTCAACTTCAGTTGGATGCTTTTTGCATAGCGGCATGGCTGGTGCCTCTTGTCAGGTTCGATTTACCTGCCGATTTACCTAAAAAAGGAAACTAAACAGCAGATTCTGACAGTCTTCATAGGAATTTAATTAATGTTTTCGTAAGCGAATTTTTAAATAATTTTTTAAAGTAATTTTTATGAAGTGATTCCCAATATTTATCAAACTCTTTATTTTTAATTTAACCTTTTTGATACTCTGTTTTATATTAAAGTCGACAAATACATGTAAGCAATCATATTGTTTAACTTTAACATTTTGATAAAAATTAAATATTTTTCAGTTACGCGCAATCTCGAACGGTGCTGATTGACTTCTGCGCGAATGACACCTGAAAAAATTATCTATACTAACAAAAATTTGGTAGGCCCTTGTAGGGTAAACCATATATAGAAAATGCAGAAAATTTTATAGTGATGGGATCATTTCTCTCCAATTAGTCACTCAAGCAAATTTCAAAAATCTAGTTTTGCGTTTAAAGATGATCTGATTGAACTGAGGGATTACTCTTTAAGGGGTTAAATTTCTCCTCGATTTCCTCTGGTAAAAAACAGCATTTTTTCAACAATTTGTTTTCACATAAAAAATGAAACATTTTATTCGATTTTTTTATTGTTACAAACATACACTTTTAAGCCGTCATTAGGGTAATCTTTTTTCAAAATTTTATTTTTTTTGCATTTTCTGTTCCCTTATACCCTTAGAGTTAATGTAGAAACCCACTTTGTCATTGGAAGGTTTCGAAAAAGGCCCAAAAATAATAATACCGCTCGAAGTTCGGAGCGCTCGGAGTGCACACCTGGCACTTGAAGCGCATTTTTCTCAAAACACACTGGCGGACATGAATCCGGTCGAACTACTCAACCGATTTGCTTAATTTTGTTCATAAATGCAATACCTCATGATATGTGAAAAAAGTTCTATTGTAGAATAAAAATTTCTATGAAAAAAATATCAAAAAACAGGCCAGATTACCGCACTGACCCCTCAACAAAGAAACTCTGAAATTAAAAAGTTTAACTCGGCCATTGCGACGGCGTTTCTAGGACCCCTCGGAAAAAAGATGCGACCGCGTTGGCAAGATAACTCTTTACAGGGATCATAAAAAGTGAAAAATACATGTTTAAGTTAAAATCTTAACTTAGAACTTGGACGAAAGAAAAAAATAAATAAAATTGGATTTTTGGATAAAAAAAATTAAAATTTCGCGACATTTTTTTCAAATAGTTGTAATCGAAAAAAATGCTTCGTCCAAGTCTTTAAGAATTGTATCTCAAAAACCTGTGTAAAATTTCATGAAGATGAGTTGAGTATTTCTCGGGAAATCTTGTCAACCGATTTCAAAAACACAAGATTCGAGAAAAACGAGTTTAAAGACGGCGCATTTACTCGTAGCTTAGCTAGTCTCGAGCACACAAGTCCTCAAGATTGTATCTCCGAAACTATTACTCGTATCAGCTTGAAAATTTAGGGAAATATTCTAGAGGTGTTGTAGAATTTAATAAGACAATAAAAAAAATCGCTTTTTTGAAACCCGAAAACCCATGTGATCCCTTAAATGGCTGTTACTCAAAAAGCATAATATTGAGAAATGTAAAAAACAATAGTTCTTTTTATTATTTTAGATTAAGTCTGCCCCTTAATTACAATAACTAAATATTTTTTCGAAAGTAGGAGCGCCATTCCGCGAATTTATATACTATGTTCCCATAATAGTCACGTCTACATAACCCGAACACCACCAATCTTAATTTATAATTGAATACTTTTTCTTAGAATTAGCTACCAAGAGTATATCAGGTAATTTGTCTAAAATATTTCGGTAACTCTAAAATAAGAAAATTGATTGTAAAGCATGTACAGGGTGGTTCAAAACTAATCCTCCTATCAGAAGATGCTATAAATTTTGCAACTGACCTCTAATGTCAGTTCTGTTTTGACATTTGTGTAGTAAACACATGCGAAATACACGTAAATAAATAATGGTAGGTTACATTGTGTGCCACAACCAATATGCTGCAGGATGCATTTTCTGGGCGCCTAATCTCCCGTTTTGCTGATTTGCACTGGCCTGCAAGATCGCTTAATTTGACCGCTCCAGACTTCGTTTCGTGGGGCTTTTTGAAGTCGCGAGTTTATGTCAACAAGCTTCAGACTCTTGCAGCTCTTAAAGACAACATACGTCAAGAATGTGAGGCCTCTCGCCGGAAGTTCTGGCCAAAGGGATGGAAAATGCCATAAAAAGGGCTCAAAAGACAATCAACTGTGCCGGCGGCCATTTACATGATATCATATTCTCAACTCGATGTAAAAAATTTAAAAGACCAAATAAAAATAATCCACAAGCAGAATTAAAGTTTTTCATTTTTTAAAAAAGTTTTTCATTTTCCAAAAAACATCGGAAGGTTATTTTTGCGCCACCTGTTATTTAGCCATGCATTTTGCGTTCTGCATACTTAAGCCTTTAAACAATCGCTGCATGATGCATTGATCTGCAAAACAGATCGCAGCAACTCGGAATGCTTTTACTGCCTTAAGCTTGGTATTGTTGTTTAAAGCTATTGGAATTTCAGTTTAGTTGCTGACTGCCAACTTGTTTTATGTGTACTTTGAAGAGACAACCACGCGAATAACATTGTAAGAAGGGCTTGTATACATGCATATGTACATATGTACATAACTGACTACGTCATATGTATGTATGTACATACATGTTTACACAAATCTTTATGCAGCATCAACAAGCGTTTAACGTTGGTAAAAGAGCTGATGTTTTGTTCGATCGCTTCAAGTTCTTTTACTTCACTTTGTTAGTTGGCGGGTGGATAATTTGAGGCTTCACGTTTAAAATCATGCTCTAAAGACAATTTCAGTTACTTGTAGCATTGTGTAATTTGGAATTTATGTGACCACACCTCGCAGGCCGATTTGTATTTTATTACATTTCTGCATACTCGTTAAAATGCGAGTGCCAATTGAAAGAAATAAAAATATTTACGTACATAACCACAAAAAAAAAAAATAATAATAAAAAATAGTTAGCTTCGCTTGCACCGAAGCTATTATACCCTTCACAGGTTTAAGTTTTCTTCCAAAAACTTAATTTTGATTCAGTTGCATTGTCTATACGACGATCTCAATCAAAGCATGGTAAAGAAAATCAAAACCCGATGGAATTAGCTACCTCGGTGCAAAACTGCAAGTCATGTTCAAAACGGTAGATCGGAAGTAAAGTTCCTATTGACATTCGATAGAAGAGACTGTAGGAATATGATGGGAATACTAAATGATCACTGTTTGGTGGCGACACATGCCAGCAGGGTGGGATTGACAGATGGAGAAGACTGCAGGATATGTCTAGAGCAGGATACCAAGGAAATAAGGAGTATCTCTTGCGCACTTGTCCCGTATTGGCAAGACTACGCGGTAAATATCTGTGGTCCCCGCGGTATGATACACTGGAGGAGGTATCGATAGTGAAGAGTGCAGTCTGTTAAAATTTGGACCTAGCAACAGAACTCCATCTGGTATCGCAAAGGACCAAAAATGGTCTAGACGTGGCTTATTGGCCCACCAGATTAACCTAATCTAACCTAACACACAAAACGACGACTCAGCTCATCACGCAGATCATTTGATATTATAAGTATGTATATTTGGTAGGGTCTTCGATGTTTCCTTACAAACTTCGTGGTTCGTTCGTTCAGGGTGTAAAAATGTAAGACAATCACGTATAGGTCACGCAACTTGCAAAGGCAATACGGTTAACTCACATACTTGGATATATAGATATGTACGTACTATACACATGTATTGAGCATGATTGAGCCAAAAGTGAAAATAAATAAAACTTCACGCATTCATAGAATACGAAAAATACCTTGTTTGAAATATTTGTAGCGGCAACAAAAATGCCGAAAGATCATAGCAGCGGGCAACGACGCCAAGGGAGGTACAGTCGCAAACGAGGTTTCAATTAATTTATCAACGTGCTTTGTTCACTTGTTGTCGTAGATTAAGGTCAAACGAGCTAGCGGACAAACCGCAAAAATACTTGATTGTCTACCTGACTAAGCAATGGTTCATATTTTTTTTTTTTTTTTTTGAAATTTCAAAAATATAGTGGCAATTACAATATTTGACAATCGAGTCTTAATTAGACTTTTCAACTTTCCATAGGTAGCGGTTTAAAAACATACACTTTTTCTTTGCCCTTCCAACTGGAATTAGAACTTTTTAATACCGGCATTGAAGGGAAGTTGTACTTGTATGTATTTTTTAAGAGCGCTACAAGTTTTTTTCTATCACAAGCACGCTTGCAGAAGTTCAGACGCGGAACCCAATTTTCGACGGTTTTCAAGCATAAATCGGCCGATACTGCTGCAATTTCACGTTCGAAGTTCATCAAACGTCGCTGGCTTGTTGGCATAGACCATAGACTTGACGTAGCCCCACAGAAAATAGTCTAACGGTGTCAAATCGCACGACCGAGGCGGCCCAATTGACTGGACCATTTCGTGAGATAACGCGTTAAACAAACTTGGTTATCAATAAATCGATTGTGATATTCGCTATGTAGCTTGTAACGTCGATCTTTCAACAACATTCGTTACAACGATGACACAGAGAACGACGCGTGTGAGAGACTAATTTGTATCTTCCCTAATTGATGCACTTGCGGCAGCAATATTCTCGACACTACGGACCCTTCTTTGTCTCGCTGTCACGGGAACATTTTGTACTCTGTCTGTGGATTTAATTTTTTCCACTAGACACTCAATTGTAGATCTGACAAGACGATTTTGACGATCATAAATTGGACGTAGCCGTTCTTAAAGTTGAGGCCACTGACTCCGAATTTCGGTAGTAAATTTTAGTAACTTCGGCTCCTTGTTGGATCGTCTATATTTTCATGATGAAATGGCAAACTGAAGAGAAATATTAAAAGAGCGGAAAAAATATAGCGTCGTTAGCTGTCCTTTCTAGCGTTCTATTGAAAAATCCGTTATATAAATGATCTTGATGACGAGATGAGTTGAAATCCGGGCGACAGTTTATCTGTCTTGATGAAACTTGGTAAGCGCGTTGCTTGGCAAAAAAAAGGTACGAGTTCGTAGATGGCCGTAATCGAACCACTGTCACGCCCACAAAACGTCATTACTAAGCGCTAGATTAATATAAGATTCTAGTTTGGCACAAAGGATCGCAGTAGCGAGGGAGGGTAGCGCAAATATTATAGGAACTCCTACCGACAGTGTGAAAATACATGAAATCGGAAGATAACCCCATCAATAAATATAACGGTATTGTTAAAAACTACTAAAAGTGAAATAAATCAATAAAATAAAATAAATAATCAATATCGAGAGAGACATTCAATTTTACCTCCGATAAGGTATGAGAGGGCTTTATGGGAGCCGGTATGAAAGTTTTCCGATTGGCGTGGCACTGCCCACTTATTGGTGAAATCACATACTTATCTCGGGACCCGACCGACCGATTTCGACTAAATGTAGTACGGCGCATTCTTCTCATAAAAACCATTCGTAGACGTTTGTGAGATTATAATTTTGAAGCTCATAGCCCAAGAAAAGTGTCATTGTTATAAAAAAAAACATGTGGATCAATGGCTGAATTTTGCAAATGACCACTTCGATTGGCCCCTAGCGAAAGTGAGAAACATTTTACATACAAATAAATACAAAATCGTGCAATGGCATGCAAGGGGATCCCGTCAATACGTAAGACGACAAAACTACATCACCAAAACTAGTTAAACATGGGGGTCTAGTATTATGATTTGGGTAAGTTTTCATTCTATGGTGTAATACATATTGCATTAAGGAAACCATGGATCGTACTGTGTACGTTCGAATTATGCACGAAGTAATGTAATGGCCGCGAAGAAATGCCGCTACATTGGGCCTTGCAATAAGACAATGACCCAAAGCACACAAGCAAGTTGGCTCAGCAATGGTTTCAGAAAAATAGGGTTAAGGTCATGGAGTGGCCTGTACAGTCTCCAGTATTTATTTATTTTCTACATTGTGCGCACCACTATTATTTTGACCGCAACTGTACATACGTCATAAATTATTAATTGTAATCAGCGATGCCATCGCGATCTGAGGAAAATGCATTCGAGCAAATGTCCATTTGTCAGTCGAGATTTATTTAATTTTTCATTTTCATGTCTGTGTTATTGAAGAATAGATAGTAGATACATATGTATATAGGTATGTACATTTTATATGTACAAATGTCATTTGGCGTTGCAATAAATGCGAATATAGTATTTACTTACATACTAAATATATATATAATATGTATATACATATATATATGCATGTATCTACTATACATTCTAGTTGTATATAAAGAGGCACCAATTTAGTGAGCAGAATCGATATTCAAAAGTATGTATGTATGCATACGAAAAGATGCACTTACATTTAAAAAGACGTTATTTTCTTATTTAGGACCAAACACTATAAAAATAGAAATTAATTTGAAAAGAAAAAAGTATATACAGACTTGATGATAAGTATGTATGTACATATCAAGCTCTTTATAAAAAAAGTAACTAAAGTTATGCATATTTACATGTATTTGTACGTAGTAATAAATATTTTGTACTTCTTGGTATTTTAGTGTAAATGGTTTTTTGCAATATTTTTTTTTTGACCAATGAAGTGGATTATAATGTCTTTAAATAAGTATATCTTAATGCGGTTGAAAACAACATCTAAGGGAGCTGTAATATTAAGCTATTACTAATAAGTTTTAATGCTACTTTTTTTAGCGGCACTGTGAGTACGAGTATTTACTGTTCGCATGATCTGGTCTGGACCGGTAGAGCAAAAAATTACAATCAACACGTTATCGAGACAATGAACAGCAACAACGACGACCAAATTGAGATGAAGACGACGTCGATCTTAAGTTTTGTTTTGTTTACGTCCACATACATTAACGTTTTACGATAATTAATAAAAACCGTTTATCTATGTATGCATATTCATTTGTTTAGTGCAAACGTTTGTATTTATGTACATATATGTATGTATATGTGTATAAGTGCTAATAACTTAAGTGAATTACTGCTATACTAATTGACAGCGTTTTTTAAACACAGTTCTGTTATTTTTGGCGACTAAATTATTAGCTCCTTTGTTTGTGTTTTGCAATTACGAAATCTATAGTTTTACTTTGTAATGCAAATAATTTTTAAATTAGACCTGCATATATACATACATACATACATATGTATGCATGTGATATCCCATTGTTTTGAGTTTTAATGCTCAAAATTAAATCTTTGAAATACTCATCAAACTTAGGTCAGTTATCAGTGAGATATGAAATTTGTGAGTTTAATTATAAGTATGTTATACTTGCGCCCATAAAAATGTATATGTATGTATGTATGTATTTAACTTGTTTGCACTTGTAATACATTAATACATTTCTTCATACAAAAGAACCTCATTACCGAAATTTTTTGTCATGCCTATTCATAGCTCTATGTAAGTACGTAAATAAAGCAGTATGATATACACACATACCTACATATGTATATGTATACATATATATTATATATATATATATACATATATACATACATACATATATCTATACATTCATTTAAACAAAACAAAAGACCGATTTCAATCTATGCTGTTGACAATTTATAAATACAATATTATGTAATAATATTGAATTTAAGCTCAAACAAGTTTTTTGAAGGGTATCAAGTTTTGTTGACAAAAAATTAATTAAATACATACATATGTATATTACTAATTTTTATATAAAATTGGTTAGTATTAAGCAAATAATAGCATTAATATGCTCTGCACTTACTTAAAAACATGTGTTTGTTAAACTCAATGGAGCAAGTGAAAATTTGCTAGCACCTAGCAGAGGCCTATCAAATTTCATATAATACAAATACTTTTTATAATATTATATAACGAAATCAGTACTGAAAAAACTGGCTTTAAGTGTGTTCTTCAACATAACTAGCTTCAATGTGTATCACAACATTTTTTTATTGACAAGCAACAGCAGGAGTCTGATGTTTCTTTATCTTCTTCGACAAAAACCCGTTTACTGGTTGCAGCAACAAGAAAAAAATAGCAGGTTGGATATGCTTTGCTTGGCGTATTACCTTTACCATTGAAACTGTTCGTGCTACAACTTCTGGTCTTACGCCACTTACAAACGAACTGCTATTGCTTGTTAGTTAATGAGGAAATTAGAGGAATTAGAGAATTTGCTTTAATCAAGATTTAGGTAATGAATTTATTTCTCAATTAATCGGAAAAAAAGTTCTTGATTTTTTTTTTGTAGTTTCGAAAACGTGCCAGCAACATGACTATTGCGTTTATTTTTACTTACTTGAATGTAAGTAACTAATTTATATGATGTTTTTGACCTTGTTCTTCAATTAATCTTGAATCACCTACCGTTACGCGTTTAGTTTTTCTATTTTATTACTTTCTTGTGGTCATTGATCACCATATCCCTTTATTACGAAGATGGGGCAGATAAAAGGCCATTAAAGATAAAGTCTTAAAAAATTCTGAAATCACACCACTTGGATAGTTTTTTAATCAAATAATTAAATTTTAAATTATTTTTTAAAATATTGTGACTAAGGTTTCTAAATTGCTCACTTGTTAGATTATAATTTTGATATAAACTTTTTATTTTT
Source organism: Bactrocera zonata (assembly GCA_037783105.1). Classification (NCBI taxonomy): domain Eukaryota; kingdom Metazoa; phylum Arthropoda; class Insecta; order Diptera; family Tephritidae; genus Bactrocera; species Bactrocera zonata. The sequence continues at coordinate 80,995 of JBAWJQ010006494.1, forward strand.
ATTTTAAAAATGCTAATTATATTAGGGAAAATTTTTGATTTAAATATCTGTAAACAATCTCATATACTATTAATTTAATATATTTCATAAAATAAAACAAAATGTGTGCGCTTGTGTTTAACTTACCTCCACTGTTTGCTATTAAGCAATTTTATGGTGCTGCCTGTTTTATTGCCTGCTGAGATTCCAAACATTAAGATAAAAATGATTTGTCGCCTTAAAACTCACTGGCTGACTAACTAAAGACTGCTTTGACACCAGACTTCTTTTAATGGTACTTGCGTGTACTAACCAAGGAATTCTGTCCGTGTCCCACCGCAGTAGCTTACGCTGGTGTAGTGAGTATTTGTGTATCGCTTAGTTCGGCGAAGAAAGTTGAAAACCAGTTCGACAAGTGGAGTTTTTTTCGGGTGAACAAAGCATCCTACCTTTATCCAGAAAATATGAAATAAGCACAGAATCACCAATAAGCTGTTTTTGTTATGAGCGTTATGACCACACAAAGCGAATTATTTAAATTTTTCAAAAAGTACACTTAGTTGGTACAACACTGGTTTCTTACGAAATTATTTTGAATTTAGTAAAAAAGTTTGTGGTCACATTAATTGCACAAAACAGAAATGAAAAATGTTGACGTTGCTATTTCAACACCTTCAGCAACCAGTCTTTATGCCTACGTGAGGCATTCTTCGCGACAGAGATTTTCTCTACATGTTTCAAATTCAAGCGGTGTAAGAAATGGTGTTGTGTCTTCTTAGCTTTTTCTTTGTAAGTCAACAAATGCTTCTTTTGTTTCAAATATAAAATGCTAATAACTTTTTGCACTTGTTGTTAACACTGTTATAAACAAACTTTTTACAACACAATTCTTAAAAATTATAGAAACTTGTGAAAAAACCGCAAACATCAATTAAAAAGCCGGGACATAATTATACCATCAAATTAACATAACAAACAGTATAACACTTTCAAATACTTCACACCACATTCAATTTCGGCGACAAACTGAGGAAATTTTCTTCAAACAAAATGAACAATAGCAGAGCTGCATTAACATGTATTTATTTCCATTTGCGAAAACGTACTTTTACGTAAAAAGGTAACACTGACTTAATAGATAACGAATAGGTGGCGCAACAACAGAATAATAATTGCACGACGCAGCCAACGATAATCTTGTTTACGAAAGAGAGGTGTAGGATTGAGAGTAAATATTTACAGAAAACGCAGGGAACACCAAACAAGTTCTACAGCTTTTCTTGCAAACGGAAATAAAAAAATCTGCGATTAAAAATTATGTCCCCTTTTTTCATATATGTATATTGGTTCTTAATTGTTATTCCCACAGAGTATTAATGTTTGTATACAATATTTTACATATCTATTTCAAGAAAAACTGTTTATTGTGTTTCAACTTGAAAGTATGCGTTTTAGGAAGTTTATCAGCTTTTTCTTGTTGTTTTTTTCGGTCCTTTACTTATTTCTAACGAAAAAATTACATTCATAAATTCCAATAAACGTTCGGAGCTTTTTTATACTCGTTAGATTCTTAAATTTTTTTTACAGAACACCCTGTGAGTTCTCACCTGACATTTTGCAATTTCGAAAATTTCGGCCTCAAACGTCATTACGATCATTTTATCCAATCAAAAATTGTCTAATATTTGTCAATTTCATTTCCTTATCTTATGCACGTTCGCGGAAAAATATTTCTACTTTTGTATGAAAGTTGCAGCCGTTTCACAATTTATAAATTTTGTCGTTGATACTGTTGGAAGAATACTACAACAGTAAAATAAATTATTTTGTGGAAAATAGCGTTAAGTTCTTAGTGGAAAAGATGGTTGCCTGATACAAGTTGTGCATTGTTTTTCAATTAAAAGAATTCAGTTTCTGCGAATCCACATATTGCAAAAATATATCAAATATTTTTGAAACGGACCAAGTAGTTTTGATCAGAGTTCGTGAAAAATTAAACATACCACAGTTTGTGACTTCAATTAAAAATGTGTATAATAGATATGCTTGTCGCTATGGTTTTGATTTTATAACAAAAATTGGAAAAATAAATAAATTGTCATATTCTATTGAAGCCTGCTAAAAAATAGCGAAACGCTTCACACTGATGGTAATGTGTAGATGTATGTTTACGGTGGATTCCCCAACCTTGATAATTGTAAGCACATCAATACGAAAATTTATAAGTAATTATTAATTCAAATCAAGAGGAGAGGGGTGGCAAATTGCGAAGACGTTTTGCTAGCTTAAGAGATAAGAGACGTGCTATTGGAGATAACAAGAAAATCGCTACGAATAAGCGGAAGTGTTCATAGAAAAATAATAATTGCTGTCAATGACATCACAAGTAGCACACCATCAAACCTAAATACGGTGGTGTCAATATAGTGGACTACTTTCACAGACATTAAAGGCCAGTATCTATTCTGTTTGCAATAGTTCTACTTTGTGCTATAGTGCTTTACATACATCATTAAAAATAAGTAAACTAAGTTAAAATAATTATCGCACTGGTAACATCTTGAATGATTTGAAGCATTTTTAATTGTACCGTCAGCAAGGATGGCCGGTGGCGTTGCTTCCATTTCACAGGGTAGCTCCGAAAACCGTGCTAACCCAACATGCACAGTTTGTTCATCACCAACATATTCTCGTAATGCAAACAATGATAATTTTCTGCAAATCATACATTCCGAAGCGTTGTTGAGGGGCCTTAATGCGTTACGTTGTGCGGAAAAACTGTTCGATGTTACTCTGATTGTGGAAGGACGCATTTTTAAGGTATAAATTGTTTTCTTTCATTCTCTTTTCTCATTTAACAAAAGTAAACTAAAATTATTACAATTAATATTTAAACCTCGTTTATTTAGGCTCATCGTGTTGTATTGGCGGCGTGTAGTGATTACTTTTGCGCCATGTTCACGGATGCCATGCGTGAAGCTCATCAATCTGAAATAAAACTGAATGGTATAAACGCTCACGGTATGGAGCTGCTGCTGGAATATGTCTATACATCAAAATTGGAATTAGATCGAAATAATGTGCAAGATGTTTTATCTGTATCGACGCATATCCAAATGAAAGCAGCCATTGACGCCTGTTCACATTTTCTTGAGTCACAAATTGATTTGGATAATTGTGTTGCAATCGCTGCGTTGGCGGACTTATACTCTCTGGAACCACTCAAAATGAAGGCCTACCGCTACATGTGTTCACGACTCGATGAGTTTGCGCAAACACCGGATTTATTAAGTCTGACATTGGATCAATTTGAACATGTACTCGCTTGTAATTATCCGGTGGATTGCTCCGAACAAAGAGTTCTCGAAATTGTGCTGGAATATTGTTTAGAATCTGACTTAAAGCCAGAGCTGACACGCCGTATCTTCGGAAAGGTACAATTTCATCAAATCGGTGCGTGCGCGCTGAATGCCATTAAGTCCAAATGGAATGCAGAACCTGAACCGAACTCGATTGCGTCGGCCTACTACCGGATATTGAAAGATGAAATGATTAAGCAAGAAATGTTGAAGTTGCGATTATCCGATGTTTATGCAGATGATTTACTTTCCGCGGAGGTGTTAACCAACACCCGTGGCATGGAATTGGCCTTAGTAAAGATTGGCGGCTTCGAAACCAATGGATTAACAAATCGTATCAGTTGTTATCTACCATCCAAAGGGAAATGGGAGAGTCTTACCGTTATACCACACATCGAACAATGTACGTGTATTATTAATTTTTCCCGCAAGAGCATAACAGCTTAATATTTTTTCGTATTTTTATATTATTAGGCAACTATGGTACAGCAGTGCTGGGCAACGATTTGTATGTGGTAGGTGGCTCATATGATGTCTGTCTCAAGGAGTACATACATCCATTTGGCTTTCGCTACTGCCCTGCCAAGAACAAATGGAAAAGTATTGCGCCAATACAAGCGGACCGTTGTCGTTTCTCCCTGAATGCCATGGGTAGTCATTTTCTATATGCGGTGGGTGGAGTTTGTGAGCTAAACGAAAATGATGGCGGCGCCGAACTGTGGGCACACGATATGACAGTTTCGAATTGTGAACGTTACGATGCGAATACCGACCGCTGGGAGTACCTGCCCGCGTTGTCGGAGAATCGCAGCCAACATGCGGGCGTTGTCTTGGGCGATCAGTTGTATATATCGGGTAGGTGGAATTTTATACAGCTATAAGTGTTTGTAAACATGTTAAAGTTTTTGCTTAATACCCATGTAGGTGGCATTGACCGGCACATTGTACTTGCCTCACTTTGGAGATTCGACACGAAATCTAACACATGGCATAAACTCTGCCCAATGCCAACACCTCGTGCCGACCATGTCCTTATTGTATTCGATGGTCGTATTTATGCGTTTGGCGGTTGGTATGAGGATCCAGTGACTGAAATGCGAGTATTAGCTGATGCGGTAGATGTGTATGATGTAACAACCGACCAATGGATCACAGAATCACGAAATCCAATGCCTAAGTATTACACCGGCGTAGCAGCCGTCAAGCGAAAAGTTTACTTTATCGGCGGTTTACTCTCAACGGCAACCATTAATCGCGCCACATCCGCGGTACAGTCCTACGACTTGGACACAAAGCAGTGGGCCTTCAGTTCGGAGTGGGAGTATCCAAAGGAGGTGTGGGAAAGCACTTGTGCGGCTTTTTATGTGCCACGGGAACGTGATAATGTAAAGTACTACTGGGACGATGTGTGAGCAAGCAGCAATTTATTTAATTTTGGTAGTCAAGGAATAAAGATAAGGTACATATATACATATGTGTTTAAAGCTTATTTAAAAAAAGAATTTAGAGAAAAATTGGCACTAATTATTTTTATTTATTGCAAATTTTGAACGCTTTGATAAAACTTACCTCATGAAATGAATTGTTTTACCCAAGTGAAATTATAATAGTGAAGGTACTTAAAAACGTAGAACTCAAACTGAATTCAATGCTTCGAAAATAAATATGTTTTATATGTGTCAATATAATAGGTATATGAATTTGTGATTTATAGCGTTGCTGGTTTCGTACATATGTATGTATGTATATATATTTAAAGAAAAACACACGAAATCCAAGTGCAATTTGTTCAGAGAGCAAACATCGAAAATAACAAAGAATCTCAAAATTAAGCGTAAAAATGTTCAAGCACAAAACATTTTTGAACTTTAAGAAAATTTGCAGCTTGTGGAACATTTTATTTTTTACTGCCTTTAGTTTTTATCCTCACTCATTAGAATTTAATGTACGCGTCTATTTTTAGTTTTGTTATATGAAGAGAATAATAACGGCATATTACTAACATACATACATAAGTAATAAATATTGTATTTAATTGTTATTAACTCTTTGTCATTTTTATATTTTTATAATCCTGGCAGGGCCAATATGAAATAAATTCATTTCAAATATGTAAACTTATCACATGCACTTTGAAAATATGTGTGTGCGAATTATACGAAATATCAAAGGCTTTTAAATTGTTTTTTATTGCATGTAGTACTATTTATTAATTTTGTAAAAAATGAACTATGAATTTGAAATAAAAAATGCGTTAACATATATTTGTAAAAACAATAAAAAAAACAAATATTTTAAAATAAATAGTTATTAAATTCTAACGGTAAGTATGATAAGCAAAATACAGAAAAAGTTGTATACAAGTAATGTCCCGATTTGATTTCAAAAAATTTATTGAACAAAACCGTTACAATTCTTTAATAACTTTGAAAATGGGCTCCCTCTGCTCGATGCAGCGTTGCCAAGCTGCCAACGCGATTTTCAAGCATTGAAGGCGTCACGGAAGGCTTTCTCCGGAATAGCCTTGAGAACCGAGGTGCATGCTGCTTGCGATCCTCTCTCTGTCGTCTCAAAAAAAAAAAAAAAAAAAAAAACATCTGGATCATACTCAAAGATCTATGACTCATCACCTGTGATTACGTTATTCTTCCCGGCCCTCCAAAAAGGCCTGGAGTCAGCGAAACACACCACTTCTTGCTAAATTAACATCTGGGTAAGCCTGCTTGATCATATCAAACGTCTCTGTCGCAGATTTATCGAGTTTCACACAAAATTTAATCGCGTAGCTCTGCTCTAACGAACGCTGCATTTTCGGCTTGCACCACTCACAGAAACACGTTGCACGAAAATATTTGTCCTGACTCTCCAGGTGCTCGGAGAAAACTGCCCAGCCGCTCGTTCGTTAGCTAGGAACGCCTTCTACCGAATCCAGTCGGTGCGCGCACGCTCCGAAGTACAGTCGGCGGAGGAAGAAAATCGGTCCTATTACTTTCTGGACAAACTCTGTACATTTTGAAATTTTTAATTAAAATGGCTATTGGCTTGGAAGTTGAGACGTCGCTTGTCCTATGCACATATAGTATTGTGATTTTAAAATGTACTCTTCACTCTATGAGTTTTGATTATAGTACCAATAATTGCGATTAATTATTCAATTCTAATACTTACCGATCCAAACGAGGTTAGATCTCCGAAAGTACAGCCCTTGGCCGGATAAAATCCGGGTCATTTCCAGTAACGTAGAATCGGCTGTTGTGGGAATTGTTGCCATTGCTAGTGGTGGTTTGATAAATAGCATAACCTACTTGGTCAGGTGGTGCTACCTCTTGCATCAGACCATCTAACCGTAATTATCTCGATCGAGAAACCTCCCGACTTTATTTCTGTGGACAACCGCACTTTAGTTAACTTTATTAAAGCTCACTGGGTCGGCTCATAAAATTTACCGAGAGCACTTGAGGGCATCGAAATATCTACGCTCCCTACAGGACTGAAGAGGTGATACTATGAACTACCTCAGCGGTCGAGAATCATCCGTACTGTTTCGAGGTAAAAAGTCTAAAAAGAGAAGAATCAAACAGAGAGTTCCGCAGGGATGTGGAAAAGACATGGAAACCTTGCTGGCAACATACAAGGCAATCGGCCGGCCAGTCCTTAACTACGCCGCGCCTATATGGTCGCCTGGATGCAGTGAAACGCAGACAGAAGCTACAGACATGTCAGAACACTGCACTCTGGACTACAACGGGATGCCTCTTGATGTCTACTCAGTTAAGGAGCATAATGAACTTCTCTCCAAGTAGTTTCTGCTGGCGTAGTTTTCGAAGGAATCATCCCTGCAGTCACCTGTTTGGAGTGGAACCGCCTCCTAGGAGCATTAACAGGTCTTTCCTCAACTACGTCGACGACATAAAATAATATGCCGACCAGACTACGGACGCAACAAGCTTCAGACATGCACTGATCGCCATTCACAGTGGCGCTATTACCACCTTCACCTTCTTCTGTCAGCTGATCTCTTTGAGCTCAATGACAACACTCCCAAAAAACATTAAAAAATCGTATTTCAATATATTTTAAATATACAGATGCAGCAATTATTTATTTTGTTGAAGGTATGGCTTCTTACAGTACCCGATTACAATTTTGTTTCAGCTCTAATTTCAATTTCAGCTTTAAATACAATATATAGGGTTTGTCTGTTTGCATTTACTTTTCACATTTTCTTTTAAATTTCAATTTTCAATTTATACACATATTTTCTGCTAATCCAGTGTCTGTTTTAGTATTTCTACCCTAGCGAATACTTTCGAGGCCACTCTCGAGAGCCAACTGGTTCCTTACTATCTACAAGCAGGGGCCGGCGCTTCTGTATCTTGTAGTGGTCACAATGCTTTACAACATTTTAGAATTTATGTTTTATAGTTTTTAGTTTTTATAATTTATATTTTTTATATTTTTTATAATTTTTATTTTTTTATAATTTTTATTTTTCAATACAGATTTATTTGAATAAACTCTGATTATTTTTAGAAGCTACTGCAGCTACACATGAAAAAGCTTTGTTTTTATTGTTTTGTATTTTCTTTTCTTTGATTTTGTACGCTGTAAATTTGTTTAAAATATTTTACAGATTTGTGTATGTGTAAGCCGAAAGCGCTGAAAATTTGCTACAAATATATTTTTGTTAAAACAATTTTTAATTCATAAAATATTTCTTTCGTAAAATTCATAAAAAATCAAAAATTCGTAAAAAATCAAAAATTCATAAAAAAATAATATCGTCGGTACATATTTGGTTGTGTTGAATATGTTCGCTTATTGCTTCAATAGCAGTTAGTTACTTAAAAAATATGGCATTTTTCAGCTTAAAGGCTTTTAACATAATAAAAAATAATAATTTTCAAACAAAAAATAAATTTCAAACAATAATATAATAATTATTATATTGTATAAATTATAAGTAAAATTATGTTGTAAATAAAATTAACTGTTAATAAATATGTATTTTTCATGCAGTGTATAAAAATATCGAAATATTTAAAATATGAACACTTTCAAGAGAGCTTGACTGAGGAAAACGTTCACTTCGTATCAAATCGCGTGATCGTTTCTTAGAGTAGCGCTGCACTGTCGCAAATAAGTGTGTGACTTTTTATCGCTTCTTAATTACTGCGTTTTTTATTATCGAAATTAGTGGTATTCGAAGTTCTTGTTCATTTTTGAAGCATCAGTTCATACAATTTTTTTTTTAATTTTAAATAAATTGATTGTTTTTTTGAATTTTTAACAAATTGATTTTTAATAACGGTATCTTCATTTAAATATGAAACTTAATAAAACTACCTTTTTCAGCATCGAAATGGTCAATTTCGAAACCAAGTAAAGTTTACCATGCCAAAATCGAAGCTATAAATTCATTTTGCTTCAGGAAAATTTAATAGAACCGAAATTCAGTGGAGCATTTCCACTATTTTCAACAATTTTGTATGTCTATATCGTCACCTAATATGCAAAGTAACGTAATATCACTTTTCATAACTTTACAGGCGGCGGAAAAGCGATATAATTAAACCACTCATATCGAAATTTGAGTTTTGGTTACAAAGTGGTTATATATTTGGTTATATATCGGTCATAAGTTTACAGGCGAAGAAATAATGTCATAATAAAAACCACTCCTATTGATACAAAATTTGAGTTTTGGTTATAAAGTGGTTATATATATGGTTATATAGTAGTTAATATGCACTCATATTGAAACAAAATTTGAGTTTTGGTTATGGGGTGGTTATATATTGGTTATTCTATCTGACAGCGATTTTTGATTTTTTTGATGATGCATTTTTTTCATTTTAGGTGACTATATAGAAGTTTCTTGAACAAACCAGAAAGCAATATGGTTTAAAATCAAAAAAATTACTCCAAGTTTTAATTTTTTTTTATAAATTTAAACTTTTGACACGAGTTCATCTTTGCATTAAGAAATAATAATTGTTTCACTGAAAAAAAAATTTTGTTTTTAAAGATTTGTGTTTGAAAAATACCGTTACTAGAAGCTCGAAGTAGTATTTTGTTTTATAAATTTACTTTTTGATACGATTTCATCTTCGCTTCTGGAAACTTCAATGAACAAATTTTTTATTAAAATTTTTTTTTTGAATAAATACCGTTACTAGAAATTCGAACGTTTTAATTTTTTTTATAAATTCAAACTTTTGATACGAGTTCATCTTCGCTTTAGGAAATAATAATTCTTTCAATGAAAAAATTTTGATTTAAAAATTTTATTTTAATATTTTTTTTTTGAAAATACCGTTACTAGAAGCTCGAAGTTTTATTTTTTTTTTATAAATTTAAACTTTCATACGAGTTTGTCTTCGCTTTGGGAAATAATAATTCTTTCAATGAAGAAATATGTATTTTTAAACCTTTTTTTGAAAAAAAAACTTCGAAGCTTAATTTTTTTTTATAAATTTAAATTTGATACGAGTTCATTTTAGCTTTAGGAAATAATAGTTCTTTCAATAAAACAATTTTATATTCTAAAGTTTTTTCTTAATAAATACCGCTACGAGAAGCTCCAATTTCGAAATTTTTTTTTAAGTTTCTTTTTAGAAAAATACCGTTACTAGAAACTGCAGCATACGCTTAACTTCATTTATTGAACATTAGCCACAATTAACAGTTATAAAAGATGGGCACATACTAACGCCACAACTAAAATCATTAAAAATATAATAATAAATTGAACAATTAATTTAGCAATAAATTAGCCTTAATAACATCTTGTGTATTTTAAACATAGTCAGCATACACGTACATATGTATATTATATAATTAAACACATATCACATTCAGAAACTATTCAAAACACACTGTTGAAAGTGCTTAAATTGCCTTTTGTTCTATAATTCGGCTAAAAATTCATTAACATGTCATACACATACACATACAAATACAAATACATACATAACTACAAACATATATGTAAGTATGTAAAACTAAAACAAGTAACTTAAACGTTTAAGAGGACTAGCGTCGATGAATTGCAATGAAATTTTGTCTTATATGCTTTCATTAACCGTTATGCAAGGTTGCCTTTGAGCGGTTTTTGGGATTTGAATTCTTTGTTTGTTTGGCTGTTGGCTGTTTTCTAGTTTTTTTTGTTCTTTCATTTCGCTACATAAATATAATATGCAATATTTTCGATATACATACATACATATATCTTTTGTTTATAAAATAAATTAAACTACATAAAATAACTAGTGTGCGTGCGGAATATAGTTTCTTAAGACTCTTTTCTAACGTCGCATATAATGATTTTATGCAAGCTACATTGAAGCATGTCTGAAATAAGCAAAGCATTTGCAAGCCAATCGTTCTTTACAGTTATATGTAAGTTATAGCAAGCGTGTCTGTATGAAATTTCAATAAAATACAATTTCACTTAAATATTTTTGCACTAATTAAAATTGCGGTTTCACACCACTTTTTTGCTTTCTTTTAGTTTTTTTTTTTGGTTTTCCATTATTACTTATAAACATTTCTGCTTTGCATATACATAGTCGAAAGTCGAGTTTGTTCTTCAAGGGTTAAACATATCGTATGTATGTATGTAAATGCATCTTATATATATAAATAAACACATACATCTACATTTGCTTGTATGTGTGTATTTCGACTCGTTTTAAGTTGGTTGGTAGGTTGTGACACGAGCGTTGCTACGATTTGGACAGTCACAAACAACAACAATTACACGTAGTAATATGTGGCAACTACATACATATTAGCTAAAATATGACTAATTGTTAAGAGAAAGAAAAACTTCCTTTACATTTGTTGTTGTAGTGTAAAAGATTATTTTGGAAACAATTGAGGGGGAGTTGAGGAGCGCCTTAATACAACATTTTCCTTAATTCTTCATACATAACCACGTGTATACATATACATATATATATGTATATAGTACATACATATGTATTTTATAACCATGCAAATGCATATAAGTGGTTATTTTTGTTTACATATATATACATATGTACATACATATATATATATACTTCATATTTAACTACGTGTATAGTGCATTTTAGGCCATCAACAACTCCTCGTGCAGTCCCTCAACATCCAGCGATTTGTTCGATTTGAACATGTAGTTGCTATCGCCTTGGCTGGATCCTTGCGATTTCGAACTCGAAGTCATGTTGAAGAGATCGTCGAGGTCCTCACTGCGCCGGTAGCTGTTGGGAGACAAATATAAAAGTACAGTTAGCTATAAACTGGCGCATAAAAATGAAAAGCTTATTTTGTGATTTAGCTAATTTTAATTTATAAGTACATAAATATGTAGGAAATGATTAGCGTACTTTCCGATTTGCTACGCTTCTTTAGAAATATGTACGAGTATGCATACATTTATGTGTGAGTGTAGCTTCAAGCAAAACAAAATGTTCAATTCGCTTAAACGTTGGAATTTCTTATACTCAATGCATTCATTTAAGGACTTTAAAAACAACTAATTTTAACGGTAATTTATAGTTTTCGAATTTTTAGCATTTCGAGCATTTAGTTTAATAAAGTTCGTATTTAAACTAAAAACGATTTCAAAGCTCTACTTAAACGGGAAATAATAAGGCCTTTCTTTATGACTTGCAGACGAAGAGTTCGAACAGCAGATGGACCCATATCATCTGGTTTATGGACTCGTGTTAACATGTGACATGGTGCAACCTAAAGAACCTTAACAGTATTGTTCACTTAATCTTCTTTCATTGTTTACTTATACAGACTTGATGCCGAGATACCACACCTATCCTCCTCCTAACTTCTGGATTGCCTATAGGTAATTAGAAGAAGAGCTTGAGAAGTTGACCGACTGAGGTAATGCTGAATTATTCTACAAAAAGGTTCGTCGACTAACAAAAGGTTTCAAGACCGGAGCATACTCTTGTGGCACCCAAAGGGATAACCCCTAGTGTCTGTTGTGCAGAGTCTACTGAAGTAATGGAGGGAACACTTTTCAAGCCTGCTAAACAGCATTGAAAGTGTAACATGGCGAACCCGATTCCCCAATGGATGATGTTGGAATAGATGTTCCATTGCCAGAATATGTGGAGGCTCGAATAGCAATTACCCGTCTGAAGAACAACAAAGCGGCGGAAGCCGATGGATGGTCGAGCTATGCAAATACGGCGGCGAAGAACTGATAAGGAGCATGCATCGGTATGCAAGATATGGTCGGATGAATCTTAGTGTGCTCTGCCCAATCCACATAGAGGGGAACCCTACAATCTGCGCCAATTACCGTGGGATAAGCCTCCTTAATATCGCATATATGTAAGTCTTATCGAGCATAGTGTGAGAAAGACTGAAGCCTACCGTTAACAAACTGATTGGACCTTATTAGTGTGGCTTTAGACCTGGAAAATCGACCAGATTTTCACCATGCGTCAAGTCTTGGAAAAGACCCGTGAAAGGAAGATCGATACACACCACCTCTTCTTCAATTTTAAAGCCGCCTTCGACAGCATGAAAAAGAATTGCCTCTATGGAGCTATGTCTGAGCTTGGTATACCTCGTTCAAAGCTAATACAGCCGCGTAAACTGAGGTTGAGCAACATCAAAAGCTCCGCCAGGATTGATACTAAGCGAGGCCGTTCAATACCACGTGCTACTTTGTATTGAGTACGCGTTTGAAAAGTAATTCCTCTCTCGACGAACAAAGACCAAACTCTACAAGTCCCTGAACATTCCCGTCCTGTTATCGACTATCCCGTAGTTGATGGTACGTTGAGCTGTACGAGATATACGGCGACTATTGACATAGTTCACCGAAACAAGAGACTGTGGTTGCGCTGGCTAGGTTATGTTGTCCGAATGGAAGAAAACAATCCAGCTTTGAAGGTTTTTAGGAGGTGAAGTTTACATATTTTTGAGAACCATTATCGACAGATTAATTTAATGCTTAGATCGGTCTTAGAAAAGGATAGAATAAGTCACGATTGCTACCAAAAAAATAAGAATAATTGTTGCTTCATTGAGAAAGAAACTTCAGACATTTTTCATCCTAACTTTTTTGAAATAAAATATTAAAGAACAATCATCAACAAAATTTCTTTACTATTATTATATATTACTCTGAAAGGTGCCACCAGAAAATACTTTGATTTATGAACAGTTTACCTATCATTAGTTTGAAGCGAACTGCAAGAAATAGTGTATTAAGAAAGTGCTTATGAGTGGTGAAAAGTGAACTCACATCTGTGGTGACCTTGGAAAAAGAGGTGTGCAAGTTGAACGCAAGGGGGACACTGACAGTTTGGGGATTGAAGAATTGTGAATAATTGTCGGGACAAAAGACAAGAATGTTATGGACTAGTGCTACATACATACATATATTGAGAACATGTATATTAATATACATACTATGTGTAAATAGAACAGACAACTTTGGAAGACATAAATTTGGATGATTTCGAAACATGAATAAGACGTATCACATCCGCTATGGCCAATATGTATGTAATATGGAGTTACGATATGTATGTATGTATGCATTTTGGACGTCACTTCCATAACATTTATTTTAATGCACAACAAATTTGTGTTTTAGAAATATGAATTGCACTGAACAGTAAAGTTTGAGAAGGCGGATTTAAAGGTAGTTAATATTAAAATCGATAGAAACCTTTTTCAGTGAGTAATTTTCTCAAGTTTGTGTTTTAAAAACTTTTTGTTTAAACGAAAATACATTGACGGCCACTGTTTATGTCGCGCAGTGTGTGATTTGGTATGTGTCCATCTGAAAAGCCAGAACCAGTAATATTTACAACTCCGTTTTAATATTAAATGCCAAAATATTTGCAAAATGAAAGCAGCTATTTTTATACCCAATACATAAATGCAAGGAGGTATTACAAACATTTTCAATTGAAGATTCCCTAAATACCGGGAAAGATATAGATCAAAATTATGGGATAGTGTTAAGTAAGGAGTTTTTAATTTGAAGTGCAACAAACCCAATGCAGAATCACCGTGCCTAACTGCTAGCTATTTTGACTATATGCTTATTTACTTAATTCTGTAGTTGAAAAGTTGGAGAGCAGCGAATCGAACAAACAACTGGTATAAATCAATGTAAGCGGCTATACCACTTTGACAAGGTAATCAAGTGTTCGTTAACTTGTCCTTTCTTTGCATTGGGTATATATATTCGATTTCGACCGAACAGAGAATTATGCCCCCATTTTTTATTAGTAAATTATTGAACAAACAACTCGGATTTAGGTGATTTTGGGCATTCAAATGCATTAGATTTCTAGCATACGCTTTTTAAAAATTAATATATAAAATACTCACTCAATTTTTAAACCAGCCGAAACAAAAATCTTTGCCCCAAAATAATAAAGTTAAGTATTTTGATATAAAGAATATACTACACGTCGAACAATTCTAATTCCTTGTTAATTTTAAAAACTTAAATATAAAACTCTTTTATTTGTATGTTTTTTAGAACTTTCGGACAACTTTTCAGCTTTCACCTAAAGGGCAAAAATGAAATTATAAAATTATATAAACATAATTTCAATTTGAATTACTTAAAGCTTATTCAATTAAT
>JBAWJQ010006495.1:0-94153 GCA_037783105.1 Bactrocera zonata
ATATAAAATCAGTTTTCCAACAGTAATTCGTCAATGTGAAAGAAGTATCTTACAATTTGATACGAATTTTTTTTTTTTTTTTTTTTGAAGTTTCCAAAAATAATTACATCGCTTTATTTTCAGCCAATATTTTTTCAAACATGTAGATGGAGCAAATTAGCCACATTTAAAGCGTTTTTTAAGCCTTAAAGTAGGCTTACATTTTTTTGCATTATATAAATTTGAGCATAATTTCGTTTTATTAATTTTTACCATTGTGGTGATTATATAGAAAAGTAACAATATTTGGAAACACTTTTTCTAATGACCGCCTAAAATTAGGCTGCTCTTTTCAACAAATTCACAGTTTCATCGCAAATTACGTAAAACAGTTCTTAAAGGTTTTTTTATGGGTAACCCACAACTTTTATTTTAGCCGTTACCATATATTCGTTAAATGGTACAACATTTAAGAAGATAGTGGCTATAGAATTTTTTTTACAGCCTAAAGGTAGGCTTCAAATTTTCAAATTCGTAAAAATTTAATAATTTGATTAAATAAATTATATAATTTAATTATATGTATATATTTTTGTGTTTGAAATTTAGTTTTTAAAACTAATAAATTTTTTAAGCTCTTATTTTTTTGTAAATATGTTAGTCTTGCAACATTTTTCACATATTCTAAAACATTTTTGCTCGAAAATCAGTTTTCAAAATTTTTAAAAATGTAAAAATATTTAAAAATTTAAATTTGTTTTAAATCAAAAATTTGTAAGCCTTTATTTTATTTGAGTATGCTATTCTTGTAACATTCTGTAAGCTATATGCAAACATGACAACACTTTAAGCCCTCTAGCGCCTCAAGGTAGGCTTCAATATTTATGAAAGCATGTCAAACCTGGATTTAATACAATCATCATCAATTTTGGACCTTAACAATGCATGACTGAATATTTTTTTATATAATTATGTTAAAAAAATATTTAACTTTCCGGTTATTTCAAAATTTTCCACCTGTCAAAAATTTTAAACAAAATTTTCCATGCCACTGCCTGCTCTTAGCTCCAATATCGCCCACTCAATTGAACTCGCACACTTTAGCTGCTAACGATACGCTTCTTATATGCTTGCTTTGCAGCTTTTCAAGCAATACGAGCACTTCACATCTATTTTCCTTCCACTTGACTGTTGTGCCGTCTGCGCTTCACTTAACTTCATACACTTTGCATTATGCCGTTTCTTCAAGTAATTTATGTTGTGCGTATGTGTGTTTGTGTGCGCGCGCGCTTCAGATCGACACACAATAAATACATTTTCCTCAAACACTTGAGACACTTTACTCCTTAGTTTTAACCCACTATCGAGCACTTCGACGCTCCGCTTCCTCTTCG
The DNA here is from genome assembly GCA_037783105.1 of Bactrocera zonata. NCBI lineage: Eukaryota > Metazoa > Arthropoda > Insecta > Diptera > Tephritidae > Bactrocera > Bactrocera zonata. Next base: position 1,374 of record JBAWJQ010006495.1, read on the forward strand.
CCGGCGTGAAGATTTCATTATGTTACAATGTTCAATTGTTCTGCGGATTATTGCTCGTATGTGCGCGCGTGTGTATTCTTCTACAGCGTCTTCTTCCTCTTCTTCTTCGCTTTTATTTGTTTGCTTGCCGCCGCATGACCCAGAAATCAAACTTGATCGACTTTTGTTTGTTGCAAGGCATTCACACACATGTCGTGTGTGTGTGTCTGTATGAGGTGTGTGCGCGTCTGTTGCTAGGCAGCTGTCTGCATCTTCACAACGCTCGCAATTGAGTAAAAATTTTATATTATTCTTTAATTTCTGTAAGCTTAGCGGCCTGCCCTCCGCACCACTCACTCTTCGCCCTCTCTTTTGGTTGGCTGTTTGATCTTTTCACATTTTTATCTAGGTTTTTTCTGTATAAATTCGGGTATTTGTTCTGCATGACAGTTTTCCATGATCTTTTCAAGCGTGTTCTTTTCAGCTAGCGTAAATTGTTTGCGCGGCGCGTCTGGCTGGCTGGCCGGTGCCTCGCTTTCAAGCTTGCCGCCGCATTCACACGCTTTTGTGGCAGCGCTTTTGTTGCCCAGTTGTTGTTGTTGCTTGCATTAAATGTCAATTACGGCGCGCTCACGCGTTGCCCTTGTCACGTGATTCACCGTTAAATATTGTAAAGGCCTATTCATCTTAAATGCTCTGATATTATCTTTGGAAAGCGTTTGTGAGTGGAATAAAAGTGTTCTTTATGAGTGGAGAATGGCTTGAGCGGCTTAGCAATAGTGAAGGGCATTTGAAAGTTACAGTCAGGCAGATTTGGAATAGTTAATATTTTAAAATATAAAGACCCACCAAATTAATAAAAAAATTAAATATTTATAACGAAAAAATTTCAGGAAAAAGGTATAAAAAGCAAAAAGCAAATATTTATAAAAGCAAATTTTAAATTTTGAAAATTTTATTTTAATTATTTATTTTTTTTACAAAATAATAAAAGAAAACTAATTAAATTTTTTTATTTTATTTTATATTTACTTTTAAGTTTCTTTAAGCGTAAGTTCAAACATTTTGTCTCTTCACATATTTCTATTAACCTGCTACCCCAGCCTTCAATCTGAAAGACACGTGAGCTTATTAAAATTAAAAAATAGTAACTGTCAAATTCTGACATTTTCCATTTGCTGCCTGTCAACGCAATATTGAACCATTTCATATAACTTTTAACGATTCCGACGCAAATTGCAAATATTTTCCCAAAATTTTTTATTTTTTTTTATTTAGAAGCAAGTGGAGGAAATGATAAATGAGCACACTCAGCTGGCCTGGGATTACGCAAAAAAGGCAAAAACAAAGTACTTAAATGAAAAAGATGAAAAATCGCCATAAAAAAGTAAGCAAGAATTTCGGGTATGTCAACCTTAGCCGCGCGGGCAGAGGTGGGTCGGCAGTGTGACAGCAGAAAATTGTCGCCTTATTGAATATTTCTTGACGTAGCTGCTAATAAAGCTGTCAGTTTTTGCCATTTTCGCAGGCGGACTGCAAGAAAAATCGTTCGTCCGTTTTTTGTGCGTTTGCCGGTTGGTCAGCGCTTGCGTTTTTTCCCCCTCTCTGCCGCGCGTAGATAATGGATTACTGTCATTACTCGCAAAACGAAAAATATGTTTTTCACAGCACTTTCATGGATTATTTTGCAACTGAGCGCTGTTTTTACACATTTCTGACGTGTCTTCAGTGGGCTTAGCGTTATTCATACTTTACAACGTTTATTTTTTGTTTGCCTTCGCGTTCTCTTTGACAACTTACTGCTGCTTGACACTGGCACTTGCGCATTTAACCGTTTTATGCGCGCTTGACATGCCAATTGGCAATTTGCATAATCAAAATCATCACAAAACTCAAATTACCGAAATTATTTCGGTGCTTACAACAACAACAACAAGCGTTTGCGCCTACAAGTGCCACGCGTGTAATTTTTCGGCAATTTATTTACATTTTCCTTGGATTTTTGTTGTAGTTTAATACTATTTTGTGCAAATTATTGTGCCATTTTGCGCTGGTGTCCCACAGTTCAATTACTTTGGATTTAAAATTATATATATTCAGGCATGTTGCATGCCTCAACCGTATTTAGCAGAGATTTATGTCGCAATTTTGAGTAATTAAATGCGAATTAGTAGCGAAAAGTGACATCAATGGGCATAATTATGGCCAACAGGCACGAATTGATGTGATAATATGGCAACGCTGGTTTGCAGTTTGTTTAAAAATATTATATATGAGGATTGAAATGTTAAAGTTTTGTCGAAAAGCTGTTGGCTTAGAATACCATAGAAATAACAAATTTATTTTGAGATATTTTTTGTATATTTTTTTACTATTTAGCGAGCTTTGAAAATTAAAAAAAAAAAATTTTGAAAATTAAAAATATTAAAAAAATGTTTTTATTTTTTAGCGCGTTTTGAATACAATTAAAAAAAATTAATATTGTTCAAATTTTGTAAAAAAAAAAAAAAATTAAAAAGTTTTGAAAATTAAAAAAAATTTTTTTTTGATAGTTAAAAAATCATTTTTGAAAAAAAAAATTTGAAATTTTATTTAATAATAATTTTTTTTTAATTTTCAGCGAGTTTTGAAAACAATTAAAAAAATTAATAATTTTCAAATTAAAAAAAAAAATTTATAACAATACTCTTCAGCAAGTTTTAAAAAAAATTGAAAAACATTCAATTCTTAATAAAAAAAACTGTTAAAGTTAAAACATATCATTGCAATATGTTTTTTTTTCAGAAATATTTATCGAAGTTTGAAAATTAAAAGAAAAAAAATCGAAAAATGTATTTTCGTGCAAAAAAATGTAATAATGAAATATATCATGCAAGTTTTATAAAAATAAAATACTTACATATCGTGATTTTGTTGGAACTGTAAAACAGGAAAAGATAATAAAATTAGTTAAAATCTCTCAAAATCATTTTGAACTAGAAAGTTTGATTCTTAATATAATATTTAATACTACATATGTATATGTATGTATGTATGTATATGTGTTGCTTATATAGAATTTTTTTTTCAAAAATTTTTTTAATTTTCTTTTTTTGAAAAAAGGTTAGTATTAAAAGATTTATTTTTACTATATTTCTTTTTTATTTGCCAGGTTACGCGGGGATTTTTTTTTTTTTAAATTGTAAAATTTATTTATTTTATTTTCTATTTTCGAAAAAAAATTTAGTATACATATTTAATTTTAGTATATTTTTTAGTATTTTGCTAGGTTAGACAGTAATTTTTTTCCAAAATTTTTTTAAAATGATATATTAAAACTGTGATAATATTTTTAAAAAAATTTTTTATTGCATAATTTTTTAATTTTTATTTTTGAAAATTTCAACTTTAGTAGATATTTTAACCTCAGTATTTAGCATAAAAGCTAAAATGTCAATTAGAGAACAACAACAATCACACAACACAGGTCTTGAAGGTACACATACCTCTCCTGTAATCTTAACTAAAAATCTTCAACAGCCATCTAAAACACTTTATGCCGCTAAAATTGGCACTACTTGGACTTTTATTGTAGTTTTTGTGTTTTTCTTTTGTTTTGTTCATTTTTGCGATGCTGTATTAAATGGGAGCGATTTTATTTGCTTTGCTATCAGTCAAAAATCTATACAACGCCCTCAACAACCGTCAATGGCAATGGAGACTTTCAAGGTCGGCGTACTTGAAGCGAAGAAGCAATGCCAACAAAAAAAAAATCAAAGAAACTTAAAAGGCAAAAAAAAAAAACGCAAAGCAAGTTAAATTATTCGACAAATAAAATTATGCAGCACTCGAAATGTTTGCTCACCATTTAAAGTTAAACAACAACTTACGTTACTAAAAACGGACAGCACGCGCAGAACTTGGGCAGACAAACACTTTGGTGGAATTAAGAAATAAAAAATATAAACATGTACAAAACCACTAAATTAAGAGGGAAAATTCAAAAAAAATCTAAAATTTTATTAATATTAAATTTTTCACTAATATTTCTTCCTAAAATGTTTACCAAGGAATTAAAATTTTTTCTAAATCTTTTTTTTTCAAAATAAATTTTTTTCTAATCGATTTTACTAATAATAATTTAAAAATCTTTTTTCCGAAATATATTTTTTCAGGTTTATTTTGGAATTTCTTAGATTTTTCTAAAAAAAATCCAAATAATTTTTAACATTTATTAATCTTTTTCAAAAACTTTTTTTAATTGGAAAATTTTATTTTTTTTTAATTTTCCATTTTTTTTTAATTTTCGAAACTTTTTTTTTCGAATTTATTACTTTATATTATATGTTTTCTAAAATTTTTTTCCTTTTCCATTTGCTTTGAATAATTATAATTTTCACTAAAAAATTTCCAACATATAATTTTCTTAATTTTTTTCGAATACATAGCCTTTAATTGTTGTTTTTAATATTTATTTATATTTTGCAAAATATAATTTTCCAATTTTTTTTGAAATTATTCGTTTTTTTTTTTGAAAAAAGTTTTCAATTTTTTTCAAGTTTGTTTTCGAAATTTTCAGTTTCCGAAAATACTAGCCTTTTATGAAACAAAACTTTCCAAATATTTTTAGCATTTATTAGTTTTAAAAAAATATTAAAAATTTTTTTAGCATTTATTAAATTTTTCGAAAAGAAAATTTAAAATTTTAAAAATTGTTGTTTCCAATTTCTTTTTTGATTTATTAAAATTCTGAAAAAAAAAATTCGAAAATATAATTTTCCAATTTTTTTTAAATTTATTATATTTTTCAACACAAAAGATATAATTTAAACAGAATCAGATATTTAAAAAAAGATCACTGATAAACCGAAACACAATTGGAATCGATTCTCCACCAGAAGCAATCAACAATTTGCTCTTGAATTTGTTGCGCACATTTTTTATGCTCAAGCACCTGGCGGAACCCAACACATACACATACAACGGCTGATCGAACAAACACCTTGACTGTGGCACGCTGCTTTGGGCGTAGCGGCAATTAATCGATGCCATAAAAGGCTTGAAATTTAGCTACTTCTTTGTTGTTGTTTTTTTACCTTAAGCGCTGCTGGGGTGTTTTGTATGCATAAGTGAGCATTCAATGCTGACCATTGGCAAAATAAAGCAGGCAAGTGAGTCTACAAAATTCAATTGCATTCCGAAGTATTGACGCGCTACTCAGAAGTGAGCAGCTTGCAAGCGTCAAGTGTGAGATATGAGTCAACAATTAAGCGGCAGAAATATTTTGTTAATGACTGGAGGTGCTAAGTGGACTTGGAAATAAATATTTGCAAATAAAATTTTCTTTTTTATTATAAAAATTAACTCTCAAAAATTATTTAAAAAAATGTAAATGCATAAAATTTTCTATTTTTAATTTTTGATTGTAAATAAATAATATTTTTTCATTAAAACAATATATATAAAAATAAACTCAAAATTCAACAACAAAAACCTCCGAAAATTCGAATAAAAAATTTTGTTCAAATAATTAAAACACTATTTTCACAACAACTAAATTACTTTCCTGTCAAAATGCTGTCATCATCTACTCACTTGTTGCTGCAACAACTTAAAAAAAAAAAAAAAAACACAATTAATTTCAGTCTTAACAAGAAATCCAAGCATTACAAAAAAAAGTAACAACAGCAACAGCGTGGCCGGCACTTTCAGCTTCTGCTGAGTGACAAATGGTGGATTTTGTAATTAAATTTAATTAAAACCACAGCAAAGCCACACTACAAACTGTCACATCAATCAAAGCAAATGGAAATGTTCAAAACACCGAAGAGCGCGCGCGAGCGTAATTGAGTCATAAACAAGTATATGAGCGAGTGGAGAATTCTTACGACTGCAGGACACAGCGCACGGGCGGCGTTTGCGGCAATGTGCAACAAAACTGAAGTGTCAAAATTTACTTTTAAATATGCAGTTTCGAAAATGCAGAGGGGAAAGGGAGAGCGGCAAATGAAGTGGCACTTACATACAAACATACATACATACAATAATGTTAGATATCTTGTGAATGCATTGAGACAGAGGTAGAAAACGGTAGTTGTTGTTTTTGTTTTTATTTGACACTTCTGACAAGCTGTTAAATGACATATGCACTTCGCACCACCGAAGTTATGGATATGATTTTTTTTTAATTTCTAAATACAACTTAAATCAATTTTGAGTCTTAAGTATATATGTATGTTTTAATTTTTAATATCTGAAAATATTTGAAATTGATTTTGAAACCGTTCAGAATTTTTTAATAATTGAAATCAATTATTTTGTTAACCTTTCACTATTTAAATATTTTAACAAATGTAATATTTGAAATTTTTATGGTTTATTATTTTAAAAATAAAAAACAAAATTGTTTTTATTCTTTTATTGTTTTTTGTTTAGTATTTGAAATGCAATTTGGAACATATAGAAGTTTTTATACATTTTTTTAATATCTAAAAATGTTGAGATTGATTTTGAAATATTTTAGGTTTTTTTAAATAAAAAGATATAATGTTAAAAGCTTTGATTTTTTTAAATTTTAATATTTTAATGTGTGGTTTTTTTTCGTTAATTTTGGAAAATTTTTATTTGAAATCCTTTCGAAACTTATGTAAAATTACCGATTTATTTTAAAATATTATTTTTCAAAATTTTTAGATTTTTTGTTACACTTATAAAAGTTAAGAAAAAAATTGTTTTTACTTTAATTTTTATTGTTTTTTTTTTTAATTTGAAATGAATTTTGAAACATATAGAAGTTTTTTTTAAATATATTAAAATTTTGAAATTGGATATGAAATACCTAAAAAAAATTTTAAATAAATTAAAATTTTATGTTAAAAGCTTTAAATTTTTTAATAATTTAATAATAATTTTCTTTTACTTTTTGAATTTTTTTTGAACTTCTTTCGAAACTTATTTATAATTTTTGATTTATTTTATTTTTGTGACTATTTTAAAAATTTAAAAAAGAAATTGTTTCGAATTTAATGTTAAAAACTTTGAATTTCCAATATTTTAATAAATGATGTTTTGTAACTTGTTCAAATTTTTTTTGAAACTCTTTCTCAAAAATTTTAGATATTTTACTATTAATTATGAATTTTTTTCGAAATTTATTTATAATTTTGGATTTTTTACTAATTTTTTTTTTTTAATTTGTTTATTGAAACTGTGATGTTTTTCAATTTTTGACTTTTCAATTTTAGATTTTTTTCAAATAGTCTTAATCGTCAATTTATATAAATTTTGATTATGTTCAACATTTCATATTTCAGTGAATTCATGTTTTGAATTACATTTTTTGGAATTTTTGAAAATTTTGTTTTGGAATTTTCTTCGAAAACATTTTTTAAAAAAAAAATCAGCAGTTTCCAAATTTAAAAAATTAATACAAAAGTAGGCAAAGGAAAAAAAAAATTTTCGAAAAATATATTAAAAAATTTATGTATGTATCATAAATTTGCCATTCGAAAAAACTGTATTGAAAAAATATAAATTTATAAAAAAAGGAATGTTTAAGAAAAGGGTTTCCAATTAAATAATAACAATTTAGCCAAAACAATATTACCAAAATAAATAAATAAATTTTGGAAAAAAAACAATGTATGGAGAAATAAATATAGTAGAAATTGACTCCACCACTCTCTCTCTCTCCCTCAAGCTCCTCACCTTTCTATATTAATGTCATGACTACCATTTGTTCTCCCTTTTAACTCTTCGCCCAATACTGCAATTTTTAGCAGAAGCCAACTACGGTTATCTTTATCCGCTTGCTGCACAGTAATAAATTTTAAGTGATTCGATAAATTTTCATGCGACCGGCATGCGTTTAAATTCGGTTTTAATTAAAGAAAATCCTTTAGAAAACCAACAAATCGAATCACTGATTTGTGAACTGGCCGAGCGATCAAGCGTGTCACGCAAAGATAGACATGTATAGAGTCGTATACACATATATATAAATGTGGAAGGATGTATGTATATACTAAATGTATGCATATATGTACTATGTGCATATATATGTTATGTACATTTACAATCACTTAATATTTAATGGCATTGCATTTCATATGTGTCAATACCTATGTGTGGGAGTGTGTGTGAGTTGTGTTTGCTTTGCACTCTGCAGTGGCATCAATTAAAAATCAATCAATATGAAATGTAATCAATGGGAATTTTATTTCAAAACAGCCCAGCTATTTGCTTATCTCCAACTGCCGACAATCCTTCACGCACACATACAAACGCACAACTAAGTTGAATAATCAAAAGTTTGTAAGCGCAGAGCAGATTTGATGTGTGTGCGCCACAAACTGTAATGAATGCATTGAAGAAAGTAACGGTAAACCTTTGCAAATGAAATATATATGTGTGCAAACAAGAAATTTGATAACTTTGAGAGGAGCAGGAAGCGTGGATAGAGAGGCAGGCACCAAAAGGACAGGCAAAATGCAGTGACACACACATACATTTACAAAATTCGCACTCATGCGTGCTATTTGGGTAGCTGAAAAGCACATAACTCCAGCAATATGCTTTAAAGCGCTCAGCTATTTATGGCTCCATTCGTAGTTTGTCGTCAAAGCGTCGGTTTGCGACCGAAATCTTCGAGCGCTTTAAACGAGGCACACATTTTCTCCACGTGTATGCTTCTATGTTTGTATGCGTGTGTGTATGTGGCATGCTGCAAGCAACGCACTCTCTACGCATATCACTTTGCTGCACCACTTTCGTTCTTCTTCCCCCCTCCGCTGCTCCTTTGCGCGTAAAATATTATATATTTGCGTCCTCTTTCTTGTTGTTTATACTCCTTTTCGGTCATAAACGACGTTAATAGGTTAAACACATTAGGTCAAAGTGCATATGCGCTCACTTTACTCACATACATGGTTGCGTATGTGTTGGTGCGTCTATTTTTAAGGAGCAAATGCAGTTTTCAAGCAGCATAGCAAGCGCTTTCTTGTGTGTGCTTTTGAGAAGCTTGCAGCGCGCAGAGAAACGAAAATATACAGTTAATGGATTGTGAAATCACATATTTATACCGTTAAACGAATTTTAGTTTCTTCGTAAATGTGCGGACTTTAAAAGAGATAGATATAAAGAAGCTTCAAATTCTTTAGTTAGCTTGAGCTAAGAGCATAAAGAGGTAAACCAGCCAAATTTTCGTGTCGGTGTTAAAGCTTTTTATAGCGAAGAGAACGAAATAAATGGGGAGCCAAGTTTTCATAGAATTTCGTAAGTCATTCCATCGTGTATTCAAGGAGTTTTCAGTTTCTGATCACGAGTAACTCCCACTTATCCTACTAAATATGCTGACGGCACTAAGTTGAACTTGTTGTGATAGATGTGGGTGCGAGTTCAACAAAAATTTTTTTCAAAAATTGTATTTCGAAGTTGATAAGTCAAACTTCGCTTCGGCAATTTGAGCTTTTTGTAACGAAGTATCACTGAAGTCATTAGAGATCGTTGTCAAAATATGGAAGGCCACTTTTATACAAACTCTTCCGCCGATTAGCATCAACTAAAGCTTTAACTGAAAATAGTTAGGCAAAAGCTTTAAAAGCTCTAACGAAGCTTTTGCGAAAAAAGCTTTCATTAAAAATGTTTAAGATCTTGTGGATTTGGAAAGCTTTCATTTATTTTTCACGAAACTATCTAAGGAAATTCAATGGAACGAACGCAACTCGGGAACTTAAGAGTACTCAGAGATCACCAAAGCGCTTTGGAAAAGATCAGTTAAGAAGACCACTTGTATTAAAACTCTTCGTCGACTGTGTTCAAATAGAGCTTCAACTGAAAGAAGTTTAGCAAAATTTTTTAAATCTCCAGATAAACTTCTGCGAAAAAAGCTCTAATTAAAAAACTTTCAAGTACTTGTAGATTTGGGAAGCTTTAAATCGTGATTTTTCCACGAAGCTATCCGAGAAAATTCAATGGAAAGAGTACATGAAGACAACTCGGGAATTCTAGAGCACTCGGAGTCCGCCAAAGAGCTTCGTAAAAGATGACTGAGGAAGACCAGTTGTATAAAAACTCTTCTGCTGATTGGAATCAACTAAAGCTTTGATTGGTACAAGTTTAGCAAAAATTTTAAAAGCTCTAACGAAACTTTTGCGAAAAAAGCTCTGATTCAATAATTTTCAAGTTTTTGAAGATTTGGAAAGTTTTTAACCCCGATTTTTCCACAAAACTGACAGAGAAAATTCAATGGGAAGAGCACATGAACACTACTCGACAATTCGAGAGTAGGCAGAGACCTCAAAAAAGCTTCATAAAGATCTCTGAGCTTTGCAGCTTTCTATATTTGCTATCTTCTCGCTTTTGTCGTGTTGCCTTTCACTTCTGCGTCTGTAAGGTTAAGAAGAATCTATCGTAAGCTTTCTTGGTCGGTTTCAGTTTCAGTATTTGACAAATTTATACCTTTCGGAGCTTTTACGGCCCAACAACGGTGTGTTGAGTCCATTTCCTTTACCTTCTACGCATTTCTCTCTGCTCTTTGGCGCGTGTGCCTCACTCTCGCATATCCTTTACATCGATTCGCCATTAAGGTAAGTGAATTTTAATTTGGCCCAAACGCTAAGCAAACAAAAACTGAACCGAAAAACTTTGGCAAAAGTAAATTTTTGAAAGGCAGGTGCTCTGTGCTCTGTCCACAGACACTGCGACTGCAGAAGGAATCCAACACATTCCTTTTGCGCTCAACTCAATAGGATGTAAATGAAATTGAAATCAGAGTAAGTGTGTGTGTATGTGTGCGACTAAAACAGGATTGCATGTCTGGCTGTTAGAAATAGAAAAAAGACAACTTGTGCAACAACAATTACACATGCGGCACTCATTTTGCCGTGTGGTATGCCTGTCACATATGTATTGTCAAACCCCGAAAAAATCCAAAAATTTATGGCGCTGTCACTGTTCGATTTCTGCATGAATTATGGATTTGATATGATTTTTTGCGGCGGAAAATAAACGGTGGTGCGCAGCTACACACTCACACACACACATGTGACCATAAAAGCGAAAAATCGTGTTACAGCACAGGAAATGAAGAGGAAGGGGGAAGAGAAAAAGGGTAGGAAAGCGATGTTTGGTGTAGAATTTTAATTGATTACACGCGCGCACACATACATACGCTACATATACAGTATACATATCTACATACATACATACGGACATAAAGACATATGTATGGGTGTGCTTAGCGCATATAACCATTTGTCGCCGCTCTGAAAGAATCTTCAATCTGAATAACTAAAATTTCGTTGGCCATAAAAAGCCAAACGGTTTGAGGCAAACTCTTTATGAGTTATAAAGCGTAGATGACTTGAATTAAATGTGATTTAATAGTTATGAATAAATTTGTGATAGAAATCATGCTGAAAAGTGAAGTGTTGATACGCATAAATTAGGATTTGTGGAAAACCACACCACAAAGCTTGTGTTAAACTATGCGTTGAATATGAATTATGAAAGCTATAAAGACGCGAGCAGCTACTGGTATTCTAGAAAAAGAAGGAATGCGAAAAAATATATATTTTCAATAGAAAAATAACAAAGAAGAATTAATGAAAGCAAAATACTTTATTCCAAGTGATACCATAAAAGTCATGACAGCCACGGCTCGCAAAAACACTGGCCAATAGCTTAAGTCAGTCGTCTGTGGACTAAACACTAGTATTGCGGATACTGTTTTCCAGCTTAGCTAAGCCCGAATTTGTAAAAACTCGAACTGAGGGCGCGTATACTGCCCTCAAAGTTTAGTTTAGGTTAAACTGGTAGGCAATAAGCCACACATAGACCAGTTTTGGTCCTTTGCGATACCAGATGGAGTTCAGTTCCTAGATCCAAGAGAAGTGGTCATTCTTCAGGACTGCGCTTGACGCGAATTTTAACAGATTCCGCGGCCTCACTATCGATACTTCCTCCAGTGTATCATACCATGGAGACTCCAGATGCTTATAGCGGGCAAGATGAACAAGAGAAGCTCCACTTTTTACCAGGTGCCCTGCTCTAAACATTTTCTGCAGTCTTCTCTATCTGCCTTGAAATGTTGCAAATGGATCAGAACCGCAATATCAGATTGCGTTAGCTTACTCACGAAAGCTCATTGATGGAGCTCAATCTGGATTTAGGTTACGTCAAAACCTAAAAGGCGTAATCCGTCTGAAGGAGCTTGGAAATCTCATTTCAGTTCTTCGCTATCAATCGATATTTTCAGAGCTAAGCAGCGTAGGAACATAAGAAATATTAGCTATCCTTGAATAGAGATCTACGTTTTGGAAAGCTCGCGTTCGAAGAATACTCCTTTCATTAAAATCTTGGCTGGCTGAATGCCGGAAGCTCCGCTACACCTTATACCATAGCTTTCTGGTTCGCTCATGAGTTCTCGAAGTTAAGAAAACATATGCTGCTTCCCTCAAAATTTGTGCTGGTAGTATAAAGTAAATGCATAGTCTTGAGACAAGTCGACTATTACTAATCGAACTCCACATAGCTTGATCCTTGATTCTTAACTCATCAGCTTTGAGTACCCCAAAGATTCCCACATAAAATTTTGTTTGGTTTTCAGGCTTGGCAACTTAATTGGCTTCAAGAACAGATAGAAACCAGATTTTGACAGAGTTTACGAGTTTATCAGCGAACAAGTCTCTAGAAACCTCGATATCTCTTCAAACAGACACTCGCGGAATTGCGGTAGCTGTCGATGGTACAAAACTAGACTGCTGTAAAATGAAAAAAAAAAAAAAAATCTTCTACTTCAAAAGTAGCTTATTCGAACTAGCACTTCTCAGGTTTGAGATACCTGTGGACTAAAGAAATCATCGATTTCTTTTCGGTTTGACAGTCTGAAATTGATCAAATCAGCAGAAGCCACGACAGATCGTGAAAAAACCCTTGGGTAGAGCTAAAATTTAGCGGCAATGGAATAAAAATGTCGAGACTTTGGTATACATAGATACGAGCAGGATAAAATAAAATAAGTTGCGGATCGTTTTTTCTTTTAAGGAGTTTCCAACCAGAGACTGAAGTCGCATACTTCCTTATAACTTCATTAAATTAGAAAGAAAAACCGCAAAGGCCATCATTATCTAATTGGTTCAAGGCAGCTCACAAAAGTCCCAAAAAGCTAGCTCGTATTCCCACAGAATCAGCACAGTTATGTCTGCGCGCCAGCGAACTGCAGAAAACTTTAATAATTTTCACGGTAGCACCCACTCAGCTGCCATTGCTACGATTGCTAAGCTTCTGCCGCGACCAACAACTGAAAGCTCACGGGTAAAACTTTGCTTGCGGAACTTCGTCGCTGTACACCGACACCCATTTGCCGCGCATCCTTTTCCAGCACTCATTACCAACCGCAGTCGAAGAAAAGTAAAATCACGAATAAATGTAAACAGACAAGAATATTCAATGTCATCAACTCAACAACTTAATTACCCAGCACTTAAGCGGGGCAGACGCGCGTAGCATAACCTTCATTGTGGGTGTTTCTAGTTGGTTTTGCTTTTGTTTTTGTTTGAGCGAAGTTACAACCGACACTTTGCTGCAAAACAACGAAATAACGAAGAGTGCGGCAACTTTAATGAGCAAAACGACAATGACGAGGCGCTGGAGTTGAGAGGGTGATGACGGTGATGGAAGCTCGACAGGCTTTTTATGCGAAGGTTTGCAGTTTTGTATGCCGAGAGGCGCTTACAAAAAACGCCTAATTACAACGCTGTTGTGGCTGCTTAGAAGGTTTGTCGGGCAGACGCTGGTGAGCTCGAGGTTTTTTGGTCTCTGAGTCTTCACCTAATGACCTAAAACTCAAAGTCTCATTCGCAAATTTTTTCTACACCCTTTCTACACATGATTGTTAATATTTGCTGCGTACGAAACAAGTAGCACTTCTCGGCGCGGTCGCCTGGTAACTCTCGCTGCACAAAGCAAGGCAAAACAATACCAAGAAAACGTTGTACGTACATGATAACAAAAAGCCCTTGACAAGTGGGAAAGTAGCATCAACTATGTGCAAGTGAAAAAACTGCAAAACACTTTCCTTTCGCCCTAACCACATCGCCCAGCTGCGCCGCACCCTGGTCCACTGGCTCTTTGCACGACCAGATACATGCGGAATGCCGCACGACGCCGCACAAATGGCCTTCTCGGCATCATCATCAACATCAGCCGCAGTCAGCCAGCTCGGATGACTTGTGTGCCAAACGTCGGCTGATAGGCCGGAGGCTGTTGACGCTTGTACGCTTGAATGGGATCAGTGTTTTGTTGCTTTTGCTACTATTGCCACGGCTGTCATTATGTAAGGAAAAAGCGCTGACAAAGCGTGTAGCTGACCTGCTAACCAAAAAACAAAACCGGCGCAAGAGCAACCGTGCCTCATCTGCTTGGCCGTGCCGACAACTGTCGGTCCGACTGGGCAGACAGTTGGTTTGCGCCTTTGGCGTTCGACCTGCTCTATATATCTCACACAATACCCAGTACTTATGCTAATGTGTACATGCTTCGCAGTCGGAGCGGGCGTGGTGGGGCGCACAGTCGGCGCGTAGTCACTTTCTTTGGCCACACTTGCTGTTAATGTGTTTTTCATTGCACTCGCGTGTATTGTTTGTCATTTTCAACACAACGTTCTACATTTTCATCATCAGCGGCAACGCGGTGCTTTCTTCGCACGCTGTGTCGGTTATGGTTTTGGGCTGGTTGTGTGTTGGGACAGTTTCTGCCAAGTGTAGCCTACTCATCTCGCCAATCTAAGCGTCATTTGCTTGCCGTCCATCATCCGGCGAACAGTGTGGGCTGAGAGCCCGTCACATTTGTGTTGCTGAAATGAGCTTGACATGACGGCTCGACTGTCCGCACATAAATGTCGCGCGCCTTACAAGTCGCACAAGTCGTACAAGCCGCGCTTCGCCAGCATCGCTCTTCTCTGGTCTCCACGAACTCTGGTTTGCTGTTAACGTCCGCACCTCGGCCGTGCTGGTCCCACTGTGAGCCATTACCATTTTGAGCATGTCGGCGCGCATTGACAGCGTCTCAGTTGTCGCTTGTCTCGTGGCTTCAGTGCTTTTTCAGTGCCTTTTTTGGCTTTTCCGCTGGCTACCCGTTCTTTCCTACTTTTACAGCTTTGCCGTTTACAACGTTTAGGCCTATCGGCGCTTTGGCTTTATGCGCGCCGACCTCCGTTTTATGTTGGACGCTTTTTGCTGCAATGTTCCACTTAGTATGAGTGCTGACAATGCTCCGTCTCCGCGCCGACTCTTTTTACATGTCGCTCTTGTTTGCTTTCAGCTATTGTTATTGTTTTTGCCTTTTATGTCAAGCTGTGACTATTTGTTTTGGTCGCCAGTGCGTCTTGTTTGTTTGTGCGCTTGCCCGGCCGCAACGAGCTTGGACGTAATTTTTTATCAGCCTTCGGTGCTTTCTTCCTGCCGCCCCTTTCGATAGGCTCGTTTTTATGGCTGCATTTCAATGTGCTGCTTTTGCTGTCTTTTTGTTGTTATTTATGTTGATTTGTTTGTTAGCTGTCAAAATGCAACAATATGACAGCTGACAGTGCTGTTTTCACAAGCACATTACTGTCCGCACTTGGACGAGCAATAGTGACCAACCAAGCAACTAAGCCGTAGGCTTGCGGGTGTAGGAAAGGGGAAAATTTATTGGAATAGTGGGGTCGCTTGCGGAAGGTCGTTTCCTGCGCTGAGTGACCGCTACACTGACCTTTTCGTAGCTCGCATGTGGGGTATGTGCGCACTGCGCTGATAAGAAATATGCGATTACCTCGTTACTCGCTTGAATTGCGTAAATAAATTGCTGGTGATTTGTACAAATTGGCCCGAAATGTACGAAACTCTGCTTGGGGGAGTGTGTATAGTTACAAAGTGAACCTTTTTTCGGAGTGTCTACAGTCTGCAAGATAAATTGTCACACGTTACCGCATATCAGTCATGTGACGTCAAAATGTTAGCATAAATGTGAGGATACTATAAATGGGAGCATAGCGACACAGACAGCGTATGTTGATATGGTAAGGAGAGTCAGAAAAAACGGAGAAGAATACTGATTTAAGCAGAAGTATTAAATTTTTTTCAGCACTAAACTTATCAGTGATTCCGTATTAGGGCTTTCAAGAAGTGGCTTAACAGTTTTTAAAAGCGTGAGATGAGAAGATGTCTCGCAGAAAATGTTAGACTTCTCTATCAATATCTCGTGAAGAAATAAATGCTTACGCAGCGTACCGAATACCAAGAGGGATGTAAGGTAAGTCGCTTACACGCGGTGCATCCTGGGTAACGCCAAATAAAGTGCAGCCCTCGCAACTTGTGAAAACTTTACCTCGGATTCGAATCGTACTATGATTTAAGGTATGAAGCTTTTGGATTTAGTTGATAATGAAGCTGGTGTTCAAAGTATTCCATCAACGGAGTATGGCTTCGAAGTATGTTCCTTTTCCATCATCATTAAGTTGACCTACCACGGTGTAGGTTGAGAGGATTACCTATTTGAGCTGGTAGGCTTTGAAAACATAGTCCCACAAAGGCGACCGTGTCCCGGGTAGGCCACTGTTTGGAGTGAATGAATGTTCCTCCACGAAGTCTCCCTTATGCAAGTGTGGCTACCGGTTGGTAGTACCGGATAGTAAGCCAGTCAGCAGAAACCCGCAGGCTGGATACGTAGGTAGGGCGGAAGTGTGAAGCGGAATGGGACCTTTACTAGACTCATAGTGGGTTCAGGGACCGCAGACAATGCTCAAAGATCATGATAGAAAGCTGGCGACGACAGCTAAGAAAATAAAATCGGACCGACGCATGACAGAAAACAAGATGGCTCGCTGCGGCGGCTGTTCAGGATTTTTAGCAGCATGCCAGTATACTAGAGCAGAGAAAGGTGCTTAGTAGCGTATGTAGTCTGTGATTTTCCGTGCTCCTGCATCCACTGCCTGCCGCTTAGTGCGTAGTAAGATTTTTTCCGGAATGGTCGAGTGCAATTTTTTCGTCAACAGTCACATATGTATATTCAGTCGGAACAGACCCGGATTTATTTACAGCCAAAAACTGTAATCTTAGCCGAATTCTCGAGATTTATATTAAAACTGTTTTAAGTCACTATATCACCAATCGACTCTTTGAATCTTTGCAGTCGCAGCTGAAGGCTTCTCGGTAACTTGGTCTACTCTGTTGCGTCCGCTTTCTGTTTGGCAACGGTATTCCTTCCCCAACATTGTAGCCCTGTCTTACGGTAATTTAAAAATTTCGCCATAAATTTCGACACTTTAGTTGAACTCCGCTTATTTTCCACTGTGCGCATATCTTTCTCTTTTTAATCCTTTTATTCTTAAATAGTTTCCACTGCCATTTTGGCTGTGACGCAGGTATTGTCTGCTCGCGCGGTTTTGTCACAAAGTTGCATTGCGTTTACCTTCGCCGCTTGAACTTTCAGACTCTTCAGTCTTTACTTCTTGCTTCATATGTGGAGCTGACATTCTTTGCTTTCCCCGCCTCGTTCTTTCTCTTACTGAGGGTTTTATGCCAAAGTTATGCTTTATGCAAATTTATGACTTCCACGCACCGCAATGACACTACACTCGCATTGGCTGAGGCGGCGACGGTGGCGGCTGTAAAAGTTCCGTTTCACCATTTTTATGGGATTCTGTAAAACTTTCAACTGTTATTCAAACAAGCGGCGAAATAAAAATGTAAAATGTGAAATGCGCATATAAAAAATGGAAATAAATGTGTGTGCAAGAAATTGCATTCGCCACTGGTGTGGCTCGTTTAGAAGCCGAGCTACGGCGCGGGCGGCTGTGAGGCAGTGTAGTGTGTCAGCACAGCAGGAAGTCGAAATTGCGGATTTTTTAAGCTTTGACACTTTTCCCTTGTTGACTCTTCAACGCAACTGGCAATTTCCGACTTTCGAGAATTTCATTTTTTATTCTTCAATCTTTGTTTGTTGCTTTTTGGCTGCAACCAGAGAGTCCATAAATAACTCAAACTTATCGTTTGTTGTCAGGGATTGAGGTTAATTTAAAAATCGAACTGTGCGAAATGCAATGTATTGCTTGCCAAGGCGGCAAGACACTCCGCACTGCGAGTCCGCACAAAACCGAGGAAACAAGGAAACAAAAGCGCACAGCAATAAATAGTTATAAATTGATTTCCGAACACTTTCACTGCAGTGCCACCTCACTTCGTTGCTGTGCAGCGGCGCGGACGCATTCCAATAAGTAACGGCAGTTATTGCGTGTTCTTTTCACTCTGTAACTGTTGTTGACATGCCCGCTGTCATTTGTCAGCGCGCCGCACTTCCAACAACGCGCAGTTCCGACAGCAGCGCGCTCTCACAGCCATGTTCCTCGTTGCCAATCGGCGTTGCAGCGTCACTGACAGACTGTCAGCGCGTAAGTGACGCAGTGTATTTGCCGCGGAAGATGGACAACTCGCATTGGCAGCATATATCTTGTACGTATGCAACCCTGCTTGCTGCCAACGACAAATATTCGCGCATTGCAAATGTTACGAAACCGCAAAACCAAACGCAAACACACATACACACACGCAGCCGGAAAATGGCGCTGCCGCGCGTCAGTCTCAGTACGTCAGTGGCCGGACAGTTGTCGTGGAGTTTGTCGAGTCGCAGCGCAAAGTACTCGATTGCCACTGAATGGGCTCAAATGTTGCAGAACACGACGGCGCAGCGTGGGATTGCTGGCGGTGGACGTCTAATGTCTACGCCTGTTTGTCAGTGGGGCTGGTGGGTGTCAGGAGCAATTTGTTAATGAGCGCCAAGCGCACATTGCGGCGGCATGGCTGCGGTGTTTTTGGAAGTAATTGAGTCCTGGTTTTTGTGGCGGAGCTGGTACTTGAAGCGCGGTGGCGCTGCGCAAATTGCGGTGCAATGCAGAGTTCATCAATGCCGTGGATTGCTGGCAGAGTTTAGGCAAGAATTTGCGTGGGGTTGCGGGAGTTGAAACGTTGGTATTGCGAGCTAGCTTAGGCTTAAAGTGGTGTAGCTTACGTTTTTGAGCTGAAAACAAGTGAATGGGTGGAAATCTGAAAGCCGATATACCAATTTGGCAGTCAAACATGGTTGGCGCTCCGCTGAGGGAGGTCAAAACTTTGCATTTCGAATAGCACACATCTTCTCATATGGACTACCACAGGCTGGCTTTCATACTAACAACTGGAGACTAGTTTGTCGACTCTAGAACTCTCTTCAAAAACTCTCTGATACGAATCTTAACGGAACCACGAACTTCCAGTTTCTTTACAACATCTCGAACTTGATTTTGTCCAACCGTCTTTTTACCACTTTGCAGTAAATGAGTGTGGATAGAGATCGAGGATAATTCCTGCCGGGTTCGGAGTTCCTAGAGGGGCCCTATGGTGCCCGGCAAACAATATTTTGCAGATTATTTTTTACAGGAACTCATAATAATCATCTCTGTGCTTCGGGTGGTTTTTCTCTACAGTCCTAGCTTTTATTCTCCTGCGGTTATGTATGCTCCTCCATATTGTCTTCATTTTTCTAGACGCTTATTTGAACTAAAAACTAATTTCTGCAGTTCATCTCAAATCTATCAGACATTTGTCGGGTTGTCGGTAATTAGAATTTTTTGTTGCTCTCTTTTAAGTATACTTTTCAGACTTCGACTTTGCTTATATTTTTTCTTCGTTTTCCTGCTCCACTGACCTGCCATTAAGTCATCTAACCAGAAGACAGTGGACGTTGACTGGACTCCAAAGCGACAAGTTTGCATAGTTTATAGCCTCCGCTCTCCTTCCACAATTTTCCACTTTTTCTGAGTGAGAACGTTGCTGTAAGTAATCACTCTTTTCAGTTTTACTTTTTAGTTCGCTTTGTTGCACTTTCTCATTTCTTTCTTTCACAATCGCCTTAAAGTTAAATTGTCATTTCTCTTTGTTTGCGTTTAAACTTTGCCATACACTTTTTCACTACCGATTTGGCTTTGAATAGTAAGAAAATGTTGCAAACTTTTGCTCCTCTTCCATTCCACGTTCCCCTTGCATTTAGTGCTTGCCTTTATTATAGGTCGTTGTCATGCAACATTGTATGGGGTTGCATTAAAGGCAGGTTACAAAATTTGCAGGAACAAAATAATTGCAAATCGACAACAATCGGCTTACAACAACAAGTCGCAGCGTACATGTAGTGCTTCGTTTCGCTCGGCACACGGTGCCTTATTGATGGCTTGTAATGCATTCTTGTGTGGCACGTTTGCTGATTAATTTTTATTTCGCCTGTACTTTTTGCTTGCAGCTGCAACACTGCTGCAGCAAACAATAGCCACGGCGCAACCCGGTGATTGTCAGCGCGGCAGCAGGAGAGCGGTAAATAGTAAGCCGAAGCAAATGTCAAGACGGTGAGGTGTAAAGGGAGCCGGCGAAGATTAATGAAATGAATTGTGGAAGGGGAACAGAGACAGTATACAGTTAGAAGCAAAAAATTCTGAAGAAAAGTCTAAAGAATCAAACTGACAAGTAGAAGTAATAACAAGGAAGCTCAAAGCAGCAAATGAAATAAGAATGGCAACATCTTAAGCAACAAAATTAAGTGAAAAAGAGAGAAAAAACTCGAGAGGTTTAAGAGGACACTAAGTGCGCAAGGAATACACGGGCGGGCGGTTGTATGAAAAACTACGGAGACTGAAAAGCACTAAAGACGAGTAAATGAGTTTAGAAATAAGGAAAATACGAAAAAAATGTTGAGAAAGAAGAGAATGGCGAGAAGCGTTTTGAATCTAAGATACAACAATACCAACACCCAAAACTCAAGGTAAGCCGAGTGTGAATCGAGGAGCACATATTAAAGCGAAGACAAAAAGCAAATACGTGTATTACCAGCTTTAAACTGAGAAGCGACGTGTGGTATATATTGTCTTCTCATTTTCAAAAAGGTCGACAATTAATTTTGTAGGTTGCTTGAAACGATGTATATGACATCATAGGTAGTTCTGACCTATTAGATAAACAGTAAGCAACTTGACATCCTTTCTAGCGAATGCTTAACCAAAGTAGAACTGAAACGCAGAAGAGGTCCTCTAAGCTGCCCCAGACCATTCAGCTCCTTCAAAAGTTGTTTGAAGCAAATGGATTCTAAACCAAAGTCGGGCAGTGTGCGATCCAGCGCTCATGAGCCTACCTTTTCAGCCAACCAACCGACCCCAGAAGGTCCACAACCAGCTATGTAGCAATCATTCGTCAAGCGAAAGACCGAATGAGTTTACATGTGCGTCGTTTGAAAGACTGTTGAAGAGGCTATTGATCGGCGATAAGTCAAGGTTCAAGCTTTCAAAAGTATTTCTTCGAGAGAATGTCTCAAATAATTCTTCCCAAGTCAGAAATAGTCATACAACAAGTTAGGAATCAAGTTATTTTCGAAATTACGTCTTTGAGAGAACATCTCTTACAAGCCTTTCTAGTTAAGAAGTAATAACATGGCTTGTAAAGACCCAGAAATTTAATACTCTAAGTAGAGCAAAGTCTTTTCCCGCGAAATGCAACCTCTGCCATAGAAATATGTTGGAATAGAGTGCATAAAGCTGCCTTTCTACGCCCAAATTCATCATTGCTTTACCCGTTGTACCACTTTTTGCCTGCTCTAAAATTTCCTACCACAAATTGGTTAGAAAGAGGAGTGTTTCCACTGACAAGAAATAACCAGAAATACCGTAATAATGCTAGATGCGCTCCGCAGTGAGCAAAAAGCGCACGTGACGAACACATCAGTGCAAGCTGTGAGGGCTGACGGGGGCAAATTGATGCCCGCAAAGCGTGTACAAAGCTCGTTGGAGCTCATATTGATTGTTTGGAACACTGTTGCCATCAGACGTGCTGCATTGGTTTGCCACAAATTATTTCTTGTTGCTGCTGCTCCTGCTGTTGGGCGCCGCCGCCGCTGGCTACAGTTGGGTGCAGTCAATACGAAGTAATAATAAAAATATGCCAAACTAATGGTCACATGAGCGAATTGACAGTTGTGATTGGTTTGCTGTTGCACTAAGTTTTCATTGTGTGGCATTGCTGAAGTAGCTGCAAATATATTTGTCTGCCTGTGTGTGTGGTTGGTGGAAAGGTTCCAGTTACCTGCTCATTATGCGATTTTTTCTTCAATTTTCCGGTTTTGCTCTGTTATTTGCTCTTTTCATTGGTTACTTTGTTGTGTTGTGTTTTGTGGCATTTACTTGGTTTGCTGGTTATATTGATTCCGTAGCAGCAAGTAAAAACTGTTGAGCAAGAAATGCCAATCAAAATGATATGCTGGTGCTTTTTGCAGTTTTATTTCTCGGTTTTCGTTTTGCATGCTTTTTTTGTGTAATGTTTTCTTTTTCGCCTTTTTATTGCTTCAACATTTTGTCTTTGCTGGCATTTGTTTTGTCATATCTTTGTCATTTGCTGCGGCAAAACTTAGAATGACGCTTGTTTTACTGACTAATGTTTATTAAAGACTGGTTTGGTTATTTAAAAGCAATTGCTGTGACACGCCTGTTAATATACTTGGTAGTAGTTTAAAAATAAGAAAAAATAGTAAAATTAACTGAAATATTTGCGCTGAATTCAGTTTGAAAGCGCTGAATATATGCCATAGGCTGCTTCTCTCAGCGTTACACATTTATATATGCATTTGGTGTAGTAAAAATGCAGCTGAATTTAGTTTTTAAGCGCTGAATATAATTTAAAATGCTTCTGCTGGCGCTTTCAGCGTCACACATTTATATATGCATTTGGTATAAAAAAAAATGCTGCTGAATTTAGTTTCTAAGCGCTGAATATAATTTTAAAATGCTTACTGCATTATAGATTTCAGTTAACTCGATAGTTATACTAAAACATGTGCGCTGAATAAATTTTTCAAAGAGTTAAGTAAAAGTATATGCTCTGAATAACTTGAAATGTTTGCATTGATTTATTACGGTTTAAATAATCAGAAGTTACAACCTGTCCGTATTTGCATTTATAAAAATTGTGGTAAGCATTAATTATAGTTGCTCTGCCACTGGTAGAAACTTAGTTGAAAAACAATTTGCAGTTGAAAACTATTCTTTGCTAAGTGTACAAGAGATATGAAAAGAAAACTTTACAATACATATATTTTTACAGCAATTAAAATATACGGTTGTACATTTTCCGGTAAAATTATTGCTTCTTATAAATTTTTTAAAAAATTGTAAGCGCTGAATTAGGTTTGAAGTTTAATAAAATTTTTATTATAATTAGATTACTTTCTCAAGTGTATCATTGTGTGTTTGTACACATAAAATTTGCGCTGAATTTCATTTAAAGCAGCTGAATAGTCGCAAATTTGTGCACTCATATCAGATAGCATTATTTGTAAAATTCTAAACTATTCAGCACATTCACTTTCTTACTGAAAGTACAAAATCACGCTTACTTATAAAAGAAAATCCCATCCGCCATAGTAGATTAATTTCTTTTACTCGAAGAAATATTTTCACTCTTTTACGCTGGCCTTTGTAACACTTGAATCAATCAAGCATTGCAAAGTTGTAATGACTTGTGGTTTTTTGCAATTTAATGAAGTATGACGGCATTCTACATACTGCAAATTAACAAGTAGAAGATTGAAAAATTCTAAGCTTGATAAATAGTATAAGCACATTGGTGATTTTTTTATTGTCCACAAAGCTTTACGCACTATATTTTTTAATGTGCAGTGCTTATTATCCATAAGCTATCGGCTATGACCACAAAGCCACGCGCTACTTTCTCGGCGTACCTTACAGTGACATTAAATGGCAATTTTTATTTTATTGACGACAAAAAGAAAAGAAGATATTTATATTTTAATGAAAATGTTTAGATTTATCGAAAAAATTTGCGCTGAATTGGCTGAATAGCGAGAATTTACGCTATTCAGCAACAATTTGATTTATGTGATTGTTAAGTTTAAAAAAAACGAAGCACTGAATTGATTTTGTGGGTTGAATAATTACTGGAAAAGCACAAAGCATTAATTTAGACTGTAAGTAGTTAGTTATTAACGTGGAATACAACTCGTTGACATTCAAGTAATAAGTCAATCTTAAATTTTGAATAAATATTAGATCTTGGCAAGCAAAAGATGCCCTGAATATGCTAAATAACAGTAATTTTAATGTAAATGATGTTCAAAATTTGTATTTGATACCTCTGTCAATGGAAAAACGCTGAATTTTTGTCACTGTAACCAAAACCTTGCACTGAATAACATAATTATAACATTCGTTTTAATTTTAGTCGAGAAGTGGCGTTAATTTTAAGCTAAGTGAAGCTGAAAAGTTTTGGTTTCGTATTGTTGTTAATTGAAAAGGCGCTGAATAAATGCCGCTGTGACCAAACCTAGCGCTGAATAACATAAATACGAGTTTTTTCATTTTGGTCGAGAGAACCGGGACTGAATCTCCTGTGATGGTCAAAATGCTCATTAAAAACTTGTAAACATTTGCTGAATTGATGCCGCTGTAACCAAACCTCGCGCTGAATAAGATATATCTGAATTTATTTCTCGTTTTGGTCGAGAGAATAGGGGCTGTGCATCCAACCTAATGGTTTCCAAAAATTTGTACACACACGCAAAATTGGTGCCGCTGTAATCAAACCTCGCGTTGAATAGTATGCATTTAATTTTATTTCATTGCTTATTCATTTCTATAAAGAAAATTGGCGCTGAATGACAGCTGATGATATTTTAAGTTAATAGTAATGTATTAAATCAAACACTGAATCTGCACCACTGTGCTCTCGCTGCTGCTGTCCGCTGAAAGTAAACTTTACGCGAAAACCTTCACTTGCAACATATTTGCAGAGCAAAAAGGCGCAAAAACAACTACCATGTGGCTCTATTATACCTACAAGAAAGAGTCGCAGTGCCAGCAGATGGGCGGATAATAACAAAAGCATCGGTAAAAATGTGAAAAGCAAATCAGAGCAGCAGCGCCAATGGTAAAAGACGGCGACGAAGGAAAAAGTAAAAACGCGCTGAATGGGATTACAAGAGGCCGGTGATGAACGCGGACGCGGACGCAGCCAAGCAGTGCGCACGCTGCGGCAGTCAAACAAGCGGAGCGCGCCAACGCGGCTGCCAGCCGATGGCTGTTGGCAGGTGGTTGCGGCTTCGCTGGGCGAGCTGCTGCTGCTGCCGCTGTCGCTTTGTAATAATTAAAAAATTCTTCACGCTACTGTGATTTGCAGTGTCGGCATTGTAATTACGCATTGTTTGTTGTTATTGCTGCTGTTGCAAACAAGCGATGAAAGTGATGCCACACACACACATACGCAGCAGAACGCTCGCTTACAAATTGCTTTGCACGCCAGTGTGTGTGTTGGTGTGTACGTGTGCCATTAAAGCCGAATGTATGCTTAACAGTAACAGCAAAAACAACAACTTTGCACTAATGTAAAGATGTAAAGACGTTAATAGCAACAATGGTAATAAAATTAAAAGCCTGAAGATGAAACTGATGTTTAAGTAAAGAGCCGTCCGTCCGTAGGCTGGGCCGTTTGCTACAAGTGAATTGTTTGGAAAAACACAATACACAATAATGGAAACGGAAAATGTGCAGCTTGAAGGTAATGTTGCATGCGCTCACATGCATACACACACACACGCACACTAACACATACATGTACTATATGTAAATACGTTGATAACGGTAAGCAGTTGCATATGCTTTGCGGCCTTATGCTCGCATTATGTCTTCTTAAGTGCACATACACACACAGACACACACACAGCGTTGCTTATTCTCAGATTTATGTGCTCATACACTTACTTATTCATTTACTTAGTTAAAAGCGTATTTGCTTGGCACTGACACTCAACTTGTCACTCTTGTGATTTTTTTCTGTTATTATGACAGAAATTAGTGCTGCCACGTTGAGTCTGCATTCGTTTTTGTTGTGCTTGTACATTTTTCATTATTCTTTGGCATTTTTACCGTTATGGTGATGCATATCGTCGTGTAATTTGTACAAAATTTATTAATTAGCTGCAGAGAGTGATGTATGCCATATGAAATGTGGGTAGGTGTGGCATAAAAGGCATACACGCCCGTAAGTGTGACAAATAAGAATATGAGAAGTAATAAAACCGAAATTCGAAGTGACTTTTGCTGTTAAGCCATTAAATATTTGTCGAGAGTTAAGCTAAAGTGGCTTAAATTAGGTACACGAGTTCAAAGGGAGTATTACTTGAACGTAATGCAGTGGAAACAAAAGTTTCTCTTTTGAAAAATTGTTCACTTGATATGACGTATTGAAATATCTGCGCTGAATTGCTGTTAATGAAGCTGAATGAGAAAAATATCGTATTTGAGGTGAAGTAATTAACACACTTTAATAAAATTAACAATAAAATTTGTTGAAAAATTGCGCTGAATAGATATTCATAAAGCTGAATAATAAGAACTATATGGGAAATGAAACAGTTAATCTATTTGCTGTTATTAAAACATAAAAAATTGTGCTGAATTAGGTTTATGGTTACCTAATGAAAGGTTTAGCATTTGGCACACTTGGAATATATGAACTACTACACAGCTGGTAAATAAAAACCAAGCTGAATTGAGCTTAAAGCCGCTGAATAACAACAAAAGTAACTGAAGTGGGTAAATGTGCACAGAAAATATTATAATGAATGCAAGTTTATAAAATCTGTCGCAAACAAGTGATTGACTGCTCCAAAGATAAGTATTTTGTACAGAAAGTAGCTCTAAAGACTGGTACATTCTGATTGTGAGTGCTGAATTCACTTTAAAAACTGCTACATTCACTTTATAAAAGCTGAGTTACAGAAAAAGTAATAATTTAGAGAGAGAGCATTAATGAGCCAGTAATAACAAATCGTGAGAAAACCGAATCGTTAAATTTCAGCAGAACGAAAAAATTAATTAATGCATATGCTTAATTAATCAGCTTAATTACTAATAATAGTGTTATGGAACGTTAAGTACTTACAAAACTAGGGTTGAAAAACTTTAAAATCGCTGAATTGTAACGGTATGTAAAAAATTTATAATGCTGATAAAAATAAGAACATAAGAAGATTCCATTTATAAATTAACAGGGGTACTGTTCTAGAGTAAAGCTAAATATAATTTACGAAGCAAATCAGACTATATTCTCCAAAGTTATGTGAGCTGAATTACACAAGTGAAAATGGTAAAAATTTCGCTAATAAACTTTCGCTGAATTGTTTAGTCAGCAGCTTCACATACTTTATTCCTTCAAATTATGTAAGCTGAATTGCAATGCGCGAGTGTAAGCAATTAATTTTAGTTAAAGTGATATCAGTTTTACTGAAAAACTTTCGCTGAATTATTTAAAGAGCAGCTGAATTAAAAAATTGAAGCGGCTGCTATAAGCAAATAATAAGTATTTATTTATAGAAGCTAAAAAAACAGCGCTGAATTGCATTTGCAACTTTTACTCAACTTTTTTCATGCTTTAAAATAAAACTACTTGTTTTTATTTTTAACAAACATATTATATGTACATAACATACATATTTTTTTATAGCAACGCTAATGCATTGCATGTGTCGGCTGACACGCATGACTGCCTGCTTAATTGATTAGCCGCGGCTAACAAGCTGCCGCTAAGTGCATTGGCGAGATTGCGTTTGAGTGCAGCGCTGATTGTAATAAAATATATTATGCTTTTGCATAAATAAATAAGCATGTTATAAAAATATAAAATACATACGCGCATACATGTACATATATAAAAATGCAAAAAATCAGATATTTATTAGCATAAATTCCAATATGGCTGGCGGTGAGGGATGCGTGTTTGCCTTAACACTCTAGAGCGCTTCATTATTTATTTTCATTATTAACACTTTTTCCGAGAGAGTTGCAGTAAAATAGCAGCAAGTGAGTGGAGAAAAATCACAGAGACCTAAATGTAATGAGAAGGAAACACACACATACACATATACACATGTGCTCATGTATGTACATTTGTATGTCTGAGCGGCCGCCCACGGCAAGCTTTGCAATTTTTTTATTTTACAGTAGAAAATCTACAATAACTAGCTACTTTGCGCTGATGCTGCGATATAAAACGAATTAATGCAATTTTCACTTTTTTGCACGCACACCAATACATGGAAGCGCATCCGTAAGCATGTGTGTGTTTGTATAAAGTATTTCTACTTCCCCACACTTGACTTCAAAAGTGAAAAGTGTTGAGGAAAAGTTGTGAAAATCGCATCATTTGGAGCATGAACACACACAAATGTGCGTATTTTTTGTGTGCCACATTTGGTGGCATGCCACACGGATTTACAAAAGAAACTGCCGCAAGAATTGTAAGCTTTTTCTATGTCAAAAACAACTTTAAACGCTTAAACGCGCTTTATTTAATTGCTTAATGCGGTTAAGCGATCAGGAAGGAAAGAAAAACACCAAAAATAAATAGAAAGAAATTCAAAAGTAATTATTTACATTAAAAACCAAAAAAAAAAAAAAAAAAATAAAAATAAACAAGAAATGTAAAAAACTTCAAATGAAACTTAAATATTTTAATGAAATACTATATATACTTTTTTAATAGAAATAAAACTCCACAAAATAAGTCTTTTTTTATAAAATTGAGAAAACCGAAAGCTTTACTTCAAAACAAAAAACAAAAATATTAGTATAATATTTAAAAGAATAAACAAATGTTCCCCATTATAAACTCTAACTATTTCTCTACCTCAACTGTTAGACTGATTGCTTTGCTGTTTCAACGTTGACAGCTAATGAGATAACAATTATCTAGAGATAAGTAAGACAGTTCAATGTCAGAGATTGCAATTTTGCACAATAACGTAATCATGGTAAAGATTAAAAGAAATATTTTGAAGAACAGTAAAAAACAAAATGTGTGCATATACAGAATTTTAAGTCTTTGCGCAATATAACTGCAAATTCAGTTTACCACCATGCAAATAAAGCAAGAGTTGAGCTAGAAAAAACATTAGTGCAATGTTCTTGAAATTCAGCGCAATTCAGCTAAGGTATGTGTCTATAAATACTAAAAAATTGTACTAATTTGTTAAAAAAAATATCAACTGGCTAGGAATAAATGTATTCAGCGTAATTCAGCTAAGGAATTTATTAAAAAAATACAAAAAACGTACTTATGTACACAAAAAATATACTTATTCTTCAAAAAGTATTAATAAGCTAAAAAACTAAAAATATTACATGTTTACATATTAAAAAAAAAATCGAACTAGCTAAGTAAAGATGAATTTCAACTAATTTTCCATGAATATCGCCTTTTGTTGTAAATATATGCTCCCTCAAACATTAACACTGTAATATAGCTAATTTCTGACTAAAACAACATACTATTTTGTACAAAACGTATCAATTAGCTTGTATCATTGTATTCAGTGCTATTAAGCTAGGAAATTAGTCGAAAAAAACAAAAAAATCCACTTATTTGTTAAAATAATACCAATTAGCTATGCATAAATATAATTCAGCTGAATTTTGCTTGAAGAGCGCATTCTGATAAAAATTTATGGTTGCCACAACATTAATTTTATATTAGAAGTCTAAAAAACAATTCAACTTTAAAAATATCTCTTTCATGCAATATAACATTTAAAATCGCAATTCAGCTACCTAAATCTATAATTCAGCGCGCTATTAATGCTACACCAAAACATTCGTATTATATTAGAAATCTAAAAAGCAATTCAGCAATAGTTCAACACCTCTTTAAAGCAATATAACATTTAAAATCGCAATTCAGCTACCTAAATCTATAATTCAGCGCGTTAATAATCCAACTGAGTAAATGTTTATATTACACAGCTTTAAATAAGGCTACCACGCAAGCTATTCAGCCGCTTATCTGCGCGTTTCAGCGCACTATTAATGCAAACATTTATCAAAAATCACTCTTCGGCGCATCATCGGAAATTTAAAAGCAAAAACTTCAATCCACTTCGTGATTGGGTTCATCTTTTTTGCACTTTTGCGCTTATACTATAATTTGTATGCAATTCAGCGCAGCATAACCTTAACATAACAGATAAAAAAGCTAATTCGGCGCTTCATTAATGCGTTTGCGCTCATTGCAGCAAGTTTAAATGGGGCAAACAGTAATTCAGCGTAACGCATATGTAATTCAGCACAATTTTATATGCCACACTTAAGCTGGTTATTTAAGTATGCAGCTCATTGTTTGGCATTCACAACGAAATTATTTGTTCTGCTTAAAAAAAGCTCGTGTTTGCATATAATATTTATTAGAGGAAGGAATTTTAAACTTTTAGCGGCTTTAAATAGTTTAAAATTTTATAAAATAATTTAATATGTTAATTATTTGTTTTGCTTTTTGAACTTACCGTTAGTCCTTTGCTTTTTGTTAGTATGACTTGCGAGGTCGCGACGGAAAATCTGCAATGAAAGTGGGAATAAATATAATATTTTAGTATCGAATTAATAGTAAAACAGAAGAGTTAAGGAAATTTGTTGTAAAAATAATAGCTGAATTTAAATATAAATTAATTTTTTATAAAAATTTGATTACTTAGTAAAAAAAAAACACTGCTAATATTTTTAAACATTTTTTCTTTCTTAACCAAAACTGTGTAGCTTTCAGCGTGTTCAGCGCTGCGTGTTGCTTTAATTTTCAATAAAATTATATTTCTATTCTATTGTATTTAATAGTGAAATATATAACCATAAAAACTTGCTTATAAAAAATTCAAGCCAAAAAAAATTATTATTATTAGACAGATATTCTAAAAAAAAAACGCGCACAAATATCAAAACCTTGCAGCAACTGATATGAAATTACACCGATAAAACTAAAACTGCACGCAAATAAGCAAAAAAGGTAACTCAAAGCTTGAAATAATAATGCTGCGAAAGCACGCTTTAAAAGTCAATACTCAAAAGCTCAAAAAAAGTCGGATAAATTTGCACAAATATTGAATACAAAACAAAAAAAAATAATTGCAGGAAATGGTAATTGGTATGAAAATAGCAGCGATAAAAAGGCCACATAAAATAAAAACAAAAATAATATATTTAAAAGCAAATCAGCAGAGTATTACAACAAAAAATATTTCACTTGAAACAGTTTTTTTCCTGCCAGCAACTAATTATACCGTTACAAAGCTAAGCAGAAGCGTGTCAATTGAAAATAAAAGTGCAGCAAGTAGATCACTTTCATTTCCACCATGTTTATATCCTGCAGCCGCATGCATCACTGCATCAGTGGCTGCCATCCATGAGCACAAAAAGATACAAAATCAACAAAAAAGTACAAAACCAACAAAAAATATAAATACAACAATGAAGCACAACAAATACAGCAAATAAACCGACTTTGCTTTATTGTGTCACCACCCAGCGCTGACAATTGATTTCCTGCCACGCCCACCCACTCGCAAATCCAGCTAATAAATATACGCTTGAGCCCTGATAACATGTTATATACACACATATATGTCTAGCTGGTATATAACTGCTTATTGACCTGTCTCTTTATGTGCTTGCTGGGTGTCTCAGCCCGGCAATTAAGTCAATTGGTGGCGTTTTTCGCCAAACCTTCAGTGCTGCACGCCCACACAGCATAGCGGTGCTTTTGCAAGGAGTTTTCAGCTATAATACGAGCTATTGCAGTGACTTAGTGGCTAAGAGCTGATAATTAAATCGCTCGACTGGCGGTTGGCGGAAGTTAAGTGGGCACATTTTCTTCCGTTTTCGTTTCGAGGCGCCGGTCCTACTTCTCTATTTGCGCTCTTAACTCCTAAAAGAATTTAACTCCTTTATTATTTAAATTCACTACTCTTCTGCGAGGAGAGTAATGTCTTTTCAGTCGCTAAGCTGCAATATTTTCTGAGTTGAAAGGAAGCCAAAATAGATGTGGAAGCTAATAACAAGGCAGAAATGTGAAAGGAATTGCAGCGCTGATAAAGTGTAGAGAAAATGCTAATCGACTACTCTGACTGTTCTGAATTCCAACGAAATATATGCAGCTAGCGCACATTATATAACCGCAATCATTATTTATTAAAAAAAATATAAATAAAACTATTTGTTTGCGGTTTTAAAGCAAATATCTTGTATTAATAAACCAGTGGAGAATTACATAAATGTACGAATGAAATAATCATTTTTTAGAAACATGTACACAAATTTGGCAGCGATCGAGCTTAATAGAGCTGCTCATACATATATTTTGCTGATGGATGTATATTGGTCTCAGTACAGTTAAAGCATTCTCAATGAGCATAAAAAGAGCAATACTGAACGCTGATTGGTCAATAAGAGACATAAGCTCTCACAGCGCTGATTTTTTCCATTATTGAAAGGCTTTCTGTGAATTCATTCATATCTGCTTAATATGTCTGTTCGCCGTAAATTTTCGCACATTTACTTGAAATATTTCTAAATCAATTTTCTCAAGTTTCTGCTCAGTTTCATCGAATATATCTCATATAATTGCAATGCCAAGCAAATCATATTATCGCTACAATTGCGTGCAGTTTGCTTTGCGAGTTTGCAATACGCGGAAATTTTAATGAGCTTTACTAATAAGAGCAAAGTGCCTCAGTGATTAATCAAAATATTCGCGCAATCGTAGGCGTTTACCGTTAACTGCAAAGCTTCTGCCGTCGCTCTCTTCCACACACTCTGCCCGCATGTGCACACACTCATTAGCCGCCTCAGCAGCATGTCAATGGTATTTGCGACCGGCCGCAGAGGGGATTTTTCGCAATCTTGTTATACTTAAAATGTGGATTACTGGCTGGGGTACATGTGGAGAGTGTCAGCAAAAAAAAAAAACAACATGCAATGCGAACTCGAAGATATTATAGCGCAATGTTAATGAGTGTCGTCATGGTGATAATGAGTTCATGAGTTTTCTGTATTTATTTCTGGCATCGATGACGTGTTTGATGCTTTTGGGTTTGGGATAATATGGAGAAGATTTTGTATAGATTACTTTGAGATTGTGCAGTGGTTTGAATTTTTAAATTATTTTCAATGGAAATATGGCAAAATTACGCTAATAACAGAACTACTTGGAATACTGTGTGAAGAAATGGAAATTTCAACAACTTACATAAAAAATAAAAAAAAACATATATTTTATTTTAATTACAGGCATTTCCACTTGCGGTCAATTTAATCATTATTATCTCAGCACAAGTACGTATACTTTTGTGTAAGCCATACTAGGCCGCTCTCTCCGATTAGCATCGCTAATAACTAGTAGGGAAATAATAATAAATGGCGAATATGGGTTAAAAGCCACGAGCGCAAATTATGTAAATTATCGGAAGCAAAAAATAATTAATTACGCATTAGCATTGCATATCAAATATTCTGGCACTTACACTAATGCGTTTCCAATTACTACATTTTTTTGTCTATTATCGAGTTCGCCTGTTTTTTGTTGTCAGGTGATTACTTTTTTGGACTAGAAGCTGAATTTTTACTGCTAATTATACTTGTGGCTAACAGATAATTAATGAAGAGCTTTCAAGAGTGTATTTTATGGATTTTTGCGTCTGCCATATTTACAGTGCCCAAAGAGGGCACTATTATACAAATTATTATTTTTAGTTAAAAAATAAACAGATTTCATATGAAATTTTTATTTTATAAAAGATATCTTCTTAAAATTTAAAAAAAAATATTTTCTTAAAAATGTTATTGAAAATGAAATTTTTAAAAATTAGAAAAAAACTATTTAAGTTTTTTTGTATTTAGAAATAATTTCTATTATTTTAAATAGAAAAAAAAAAGTTTTGAAATTTTTTTTTATAAATATTTTATGTCATTTTTATAACGACGATTAAGGCGCAAAAAGTTATTTATAGAAAAATTTAATAAAAAAAATATATATAAAAAAAATTTTAAATTAAAAAGAAATATTTCAAAAAACAAAAATCAAAAATTCAAAATCTCGACACTTGAAATATTTTTTTTTTTCGTATTTAAAAATATTTTCTGTTATTTTAAATAGAAAAAAAGTAAAATATTTTGAAAAAAAAAATTTAATGTGTTTTGTAATTTTTATAACGACGATTAAGGCATATAAAGTATTTTAAACAAAATATTTAATTTAAAAAAAAAATATTAAAGAAAAATTTTTTAAATAAAAAATTTCAAAATACAAAAAAAAATTTAAATTTTGACATCTGAAATATTTGTTTTTAATTTATGTTAATTTTTATAACGAAAAGTAATGGTTCCTTTATAAACATAACCATAAGCAAATTTTAATTTCACTTTTTTTTTTAATTTCACTTTTTTTTTTAATTTCCCTTTTTTTAATTTAATTTTTTTAATTTTATTATTATTTTTTTTTACAATTTAAGCGTGCAATGAATTACCAGTTCTGTCCGCAATTTTTCTAAATTCTGCGCTACACCACTACACACATATGTAAATATGTAAGTACACAGTGCATAATTAATTAGTTACACGACATATTTTCAGTGGCCCTGCTGGTCGAAGTTTGTTCAGTTGGTCAGCGTTTTTGTAGTATTTAATTTTCAAGTGGTTGTTGTTGCTGTAATTATTGTTGAGGCAACTATAACTATCGGCTATCGGTATTTGTTAATTGCTTTTAATTGGTATAAGGTCATTTGCACATAGTAGTTAGTGGCACACGCCGAACGAGAAACGCACACACCTGCATATAGCTATGTATACACATATTTACAAATATGGATATATACATAAACAAGCGCCTAGGCATATAATTTGGTAAATAATTACGGACACTTGTATTTATATTGGTGTGTATATGTATGAGTTCGCTAATATATAGCTTATGGCAGCAGCAGATCGCCAAATCGTAAGACGATTATTGTGTTGCATACATATGTGTATGTGCATTTGTATGTAAATATGTTGAGTGATGATTTATGGTCTCAATAATATTAACCTGTGCGTAAAAGCAAGGCAAAAGACCCAGTAGAGAGTTACTGTGGAACGTCTTAGCTTCAAGGTCAATCAAGGTCGTGTGTCAATGTTCGACTGACATAATTTTCGAACTTATCGTACTTAAATGTATGCATACACAATATCTTTTGGTTATATGTATTTGTGTTTAAAAATAATTCCTCATTGGCCGTTTTGGATCAGTTTGGAACTAGTTCATTTGTGACATTCAATTTTTATAATTTTTTACAACTTTAATTTTGATCAAAAATAAGTTAACTTTAATTCTTTTAAAAAAATACTGAATCTATAACTAACTCAATATGGACTAGTTTGACACTAGTCGGTTCAGTATGCTCATTTGCTGCATATTTTATTGCAAAAACACTTCAATATGCTCTTTTGCTGTATATTTTACTGCAAAAACACTTATTAACATTTGGGAAAACTAGTCTCAAACTAGTTCTCTTTGGACTAGTTCCAACATAGTTGATTTCTAAAACTCTAATTACTCAATAACCTTTTTTCTATATATTTTTATATATTTATCTTCGGTTGAACAATAAAATTCGCGTTCGTTTCGGACTAGTCGTATTAGCAGTTATTCAAAGTCGTATCTAAACCAGCTTCAATATTAAATATATGTGTAAATCTAGTGCGCTTCATTATTGTCTATTATTAGTAATATTGATAAATATTTACCCCAAATTTCGGCCAACAATTTGTGGCCATTCAAACGAAACGAAAAGCGTAAGCGCGTGGCATAAAGTGGGTGAAGAGTTGGCCCTGAATTATCGAAATTTGTGCTTAATGAAAGTGAAGTTTCTCGATAAACAATGAAATTATCAATGGCAAGGCGTCATAATTGACGCATTAAGATAATAACTAGATACTGTAAACTGCATATGCTTTGATGATAAGTCGCTATTGCTTCGGTGCTTATCACTAAAATGAATCGTTCAGGTAATCAATGAATTTGGGCACGTTTTAGTTTTGAAATATTAATGCGCATCGCACACGCAGATAGCAAATTACCCAAAAACAATGAGGAAGAGCAGACTAATAGCACATATACATATAACGTTGTGCGCATAAATCGTTTGAGAACTAGTATGTAAGCTGAGCGAAATGTGCGCTCTATAACAGTGCTATTGGCGGTTCTATTTGTGTAGTGCTGCGTGTATACATGTAGTTTACGGCGGCTTCCATAATCTTTATTGACAAGCAAACAATCAATAAAAATAATCACAGCAAATTTATTGGCCTAACGGAAGTATCTGATAAACTCTGTCGCTATATCCAGTAAGTTGCCTAATTGATACCAATAAGCACCCGAATTGAGCCATAAAACAATTAACACATTGTAAATGTCAGCAGAAATTGATTATTATTAGTATTATGAGACTTGGAGTGAAATCGGAAACTATTTGACATAAACAGCGAAAGATAATAAGTTTGTAGCATAAAAAGAAGAACCTCAGCACGACAGTAGTTAAGTTAGATCGCAATTTTGAGAAAGATAAAATAGAGAAAGACATAATAATTTCTTAAAAGATTTTGTTTGTCTAAAAAAGACCAAGATTCTAAATAGAACCAAACAATTGAACCACTAAAAGGAAATTTTCATGATACTGCAGTCAGAGGGTATAGCTTGGCTCTGAGGATGTGATGAATCAAGCTCCAGACTAAGTACCGATAGTTCTAATTTGCAGATCGTTCAGTAAGAGACCGCAGGGATTAGCTCAAGGCCTAAAAATGTCAATGACGTCTTCGACAAGGTCATCGCGCTTCCTATTATGCTTTAAATTCAACTAAACTCTCTCGGAAACCTTAATTGACATTACGAAAGAACACCACTGATATCCTTTGCAATGTGACATTGACAATACTGCGCTTATACTAAATTCCAGCAACCTCAGTTACATGTAGTATATGGCAATGACAGGTGTCTTAACTGGATACTGTGCCACTGACACTTAGGAGATGAGGCTAAAGATTTCGGAGGCCGCAGCTTGTCAAGGTTGTAAGGGGGAAGATAAAGTAGACACTTCCAGCTTTCGCGCGTGATTAAGATTGCCAAACTTTCTACGAACCCGTCGAATTAGCTGAAATTGATATTATATCTCGCAGTCTTGATAAATTTGTTACAGATGCTAGGCGCTTTGTCGACATTCAAAGGTCTTTTTGATACATATTCGTACCAAAGAGTTTTGGGTAACACAATGGACAGGCGACTCTAGCTGTCCGAGTGAATATATTCCTGGTCTCACGAAAAATCAGCTTATTTAACCCAACTGTTGCTGGAATCTTTTCAGTAATAATATTTATAAATTGGACCTCCTGACCACGCAGATTGACTCCTCCTTGATTTTGTTGGTATAAAGCCTGCTCACTGTGAAAATTTTGCATTTTTCGCATCCGACAATCACTTTCATGGCTGAGTACACAGTTAGACGGCTGAGATTTTTTCCATGAAAACACTTTTGATGAGGGTAAACCTTACTCAGGTAAGCACACAGAGATACGAGAATGGAAAATCATTGGTCGAAAAATTAATAGAATAATCCGAAGGATGAATTTGTTGAATTGGATTATGCAGTGGAGTGGAAGTGATGCGAGCGAGCCTCGACAAAAGGAAAATTATAAACGGTTAGTCTTGCAAACTATGAATGCGATTTCGGTTTACCGGTTCGGCTAATAAGCAAAACGACTTATTGGAAAACAATAAGAGCCCTAAACCTGCGGAGGCTAAACAAAGAGCGAGGAAAGTGCGGAGCGACGCTTACATGCATACACACATCCAAGAGAGGGATACTACCAAGGAGCGAAATTACTTTGTATTTATATTGGAATTAACAACAGCTTGACTGACTCATATGTAACGGAACGCAAATGCAAAGTGGTGGATATACACATACCTCCATGTAGATACCTGAAACCCGATAAAGAATCCTTAAAGCCGAAGTCAGTGGTGTGAGTGTGCGCAAATGGCATGCGACAGGGATCGGTATAAATGGTAAACGTTCGAAAAACGTCTGATAGTAGTGGCGAAAGTGGCAGCTGTGACATTGCAACATTTTGTGGCACGTACAAAATAGGGGTCTAAAGCGATACAAGGCAGCAAAAAAAGGGTATAACGAGTTGAAGGATTATAACAAACGTGTGCGAAAGCGCAAGTAGACGGCGGGACGTAGCGGGCAGGGCGGTGAGTGAGTTAAGGAATGAAATGTGGCAAGGACGAAAGGATTGATGGCTACAAGTGAAGGGTTCGCCGGCGCGTTGAATGTCGACTTGAGCGCATGTGAGACAGCATGAGCACACAGGCAACTTTATTTATGTATTTTTGATAGATAACGGTGTAAGTGTGTGTAATTAAGTGTGTACGTATGTGTGTGTGCGCTGCAGTGACACATTATGACGATCCGACCAACGGCTTAGATTAATATCTGCCATGCGTTTACATGAGCTTAATAAATTTAAACCGATTTATCAGCAAAAGCGGTCAGCAACAACAACAATAACAGCAAGAAAAACAGGAACTAAATAAATAATGCAATAAGACCGATTTGACCTTTAGCTGCGTGTATCTCCTTGCTAAGCATTTGCTATAATCACTCATAGAACTCTCCTCAGCGCCTTTTCACGCTTGTCTCCGACACACACACACACACAAGCACGCATAACGGCTATTAATGTGTTACTCTTATTATTTGCTATATTATTAGCCGTGTTTTGCTACTAACTACTATTGTTGTTGTTGCTGTTAATCCCTTTATAACAGCCGTTGGCTCAACAACAAAAACAACAACAACAATACATGCCATAAAAGCAATGTTGCAACACATACAAGCGAAAAGCTTGTTGGTCTAATGAATTCTTATTGCCAATTGACGTTGAAGCTAACTTTAGGGCGGTGCAGGGCGACGTCTATGGCGAGGCATGTGAACTTTATTTATGCAAACAAGCAAGACATGGATGTTTGTGCATGTACATGTGTAAATGCGTGTGCATGTAGGACAGCAGCAGTGTAGAAGGGTTCGGTGCATGGCTAGAGCGTGTTGCTTGGCATGTTGCATGCAACATATGGTGTTAGAGAAATGTGGAGATGTTAAGCAATATGGCAGAGAAAGTGAAATATGAAATATTGCAGTGAAAACGGGCGCCGGGTGGGGCGCGGTGACAGCAAGAATTGATGAGAAGCTTGTGGTGTTAAGTAAAAAAAATGTTTAAGACTTAAAATGAAGACATAATTTTATAAATTGTGCAAGAAATGGACTTCAAAAATAATAATATTATTTGTATTTAATTTTGTTTAAGACTTGGCAAAAATTTAAATATTTTAAATAAAAAACAGTTATACGAAATAAATAAAAACATTTTAAGTTTTGAGAAATAAAAAAAATAGTTAAAAACAAATCATTTAAAAAATAAAAATTCACTTTTCGATTTTTTTTTAAATTTTTAATTATTTAAGACAAAAATTAAGTTAAACGAAATAAATGAAAAATTTCATAAGTTCGGAGAAACCAAAAAATTAGTATTTTTTTTTTTGAAATTTGTAAGCATTATTTTAATATTTTTATATAAAAAATAGTATTCATTTTGACAATAAATTAAATGGAAAAATTAAAAATTCGTTTAATTTTGCAAATTAAGGCCGAAAATAATGATTAAAAAAATACTATATCTATTATTTTTTTAATTTTACAAATAAAAAAAATTTAGTTTTCGTTTCGATAAAAAATAAAAAAAATTGTTTCGTAAAATATTTGAATTAAATGAATTTTAGAAAAAAAAATTATCATAATTTTTTCGATTTGAAAAAAATAATAGTTTTTAATTATTTATTTATTTTTATTTTATTTTTTTTTATTTTATTTTTTTAATTATTAATCTTTTTAAATTATTATTTTTATTATTGAATTAATATTAATTTTTTTAATTATTTATTTAATAATAATTTTTATAATATTTTTTTTTTTAATTTTTAAATAGTTAAAAAATCCATAAAACAAAATGAAAAATTTTCATGATTTTATTTCAGTCTTTTTTATAATAAAATTAGTACTAATTTTCTCAATAAACTATATAAAATAATGAAAAATTCATTTAAGTTCGAAATTCAAGCAAAAAAAAGTTAGTATTTTATTTTTAATTTTTAAAATAAAGGAAAAATTTAATTTGCTTTCGGATAAAAAATAAAAAAAAAAATTGTTTAAAAAATTAAAATTCAAATTTAAATTAAATTAAATTAAAATAAATATATTTTTTCTATTAACAAAATAATAATA
The DNA here is from genome assembly GCA_037783105.1 of Bactrocera zonata. NCBI lineage: Eukaryota > Metazoa > Arthropoda > Insecta > Diptera > Tephritidae > Bactrocera > Bactrocera zonata. Next base: position 41,577 of record JBAWJQ010006495.1, read on the forward strand.
ATTTCCTTAGTTTTTTTTTTAATTTTTTTAAAAAGTTGCATAATTTTTTTTGGCAATTTTATGCCTCTGATTTGATCTTCGACTACACCTTTCCTTTCAAATTTTTGGCTTTGCATATAAATCTGGCGCTGTTTGCTTTATAGTATTTTGCTGAACTGAATTTTTTCTTTAATTTTGTAAATTTTCAGCGAAATGTTGACAATACTGTAGAGCAGCATAAATCTCACGAAGAACACGCCCCAGGAGGGCAGCAGAGAGCAAGCAGTGGACGACAATAAAATATTTGCATGCACACGCACACATATGTACGTGTTTGACACACCTCAGTTTTGCATCAAAAAGCAACTAAAAATTGAGTATTGATTGAAAATAAAAATATTGAAAATTTTTCAATTGAAAACGAAAATTCGGTCATTGCAATTTTATAGCAAGTAAGGAAAGAACAAAAGCGCAGGCAGCAGCGCAGTCAGCAGCGCTGTCAGCGATATCCAGTGTGAAGCTGCCTTTTGAGTGTTTGCAGCGTGATCGCCTGGCGTGAGTCCCCCCATTTGTCCTGCCTGCAGTTTGACAATCTTTGATTTACTCGCCGAAGTCGCTGCGCTCCATTGTCTTAACGCGCGCATGCAAATATCTGTGAGTACAAAGGAATGCAGCGACTCCTCTTCGCCTTGGAATGCAAGCGCTTTCAGTTTTTATTGCTTTTGCTGGAGCGCACGTTGTATTTGCTACCAAATTGGTGCATGCAACATTTAATTGTATGCTTAATCACCTCGTGAAATATTTTCGAAAAGTCACGATTTCGAATTTGCTGATGCGGCATATTAATAACGGGTTGACTGGCAGATAACAGAGGGGTGAAGTCGGTAGTTATGACTTGGCAGAGTATATAGACATTAGCAGATGCAAATGGCAGGAATTTGTGCACTTAAAATTTGTGAGGAAACATTATTAGAAACAATGAAGCACTGAGCAGACAAAGATGTGTCGAAAGAGTTCATGAGCTTATTGTTCAGTGATTTTGAAAAATAATTAATTAAAATTAAATTAAAATTATATAAAGCGGCTCGCTAAATAATTCTTTGGAGCTTTTAAAACGCTTTTAGTATTTTCGAAGTTCCTGAAAGCTTTAGTTTTTAGCGAATACTAAAAAGTAAATCGCAATTTATAAAAATTAACTCGATTAATAATTCCATAGAGCTTTTAAAAGCTTTAAGCTCTTTCAAAGTTGTTGAAATTTTCATTTTTAGTATATGTGACCTGGTCTACGAAAAAAGGGCTTAGGTGTCAAAACAAAAAAAAAAAAAAAAATTGATTTTTTGACACCTAAGCCCTAAGCTTTTCGTAGACCAGGTCACTATATTAAAAGAAAAATGGCAACAAATATTGAAATTTATAAAAATTCGACACGCTTATATTTATTTAAAGCTTTGTTTTGTTCTATACAAACATTCAAGCAGCATTCAAAAGCTTTTTTTTAAGTTTTAATAGAGCTTTCAAAAGCTTGTTAATCTTTAAATGGAGCTTTAAAATACTTTTTGAAGCTTTTAACATTTTTAAGGAATTTTTAAATACGTTTAATAACTCTGGGAGCTTTAAAAGCTTTTCGGCACTTTGGTGATCTTTGAAAGATAGGGAGCTTAATTCAGGGCGCTTCACACATATTTGAAGTATTAAAGTGTATAGCACTTTTGGTTTTAAATAATTTGATAATCCCTGTTCAAAGCTTTCTTGTGACTTGAAGTGCTCTTCAAACACTTTCACAACTCAACTGTAAATTTTGTATTATGATATAATAACAAAATGCGCTCAAATGCCTTTCATAAGCTAAAATACATGTACATATGAATACACTTGGGAATCTGAGTGCCCGTGTGTGAGTAACATGAGCACTTTGTTGTTCAAACAACAAGTGCCAGGCGCAATTTGAGGCCAACAAATTTTCTTCGATTGTGTGGCCAATGGCTTGTGGCACACACACATACGACACATGCAGAGAGAAGTGTGTCAATTGCTTGGGAAGTTCGGGTCAACCATAAATGTGTCACGGGGCAAATTCGAAGAAACTGCAATAACAACAACAACAACAACAACAAGAAGGACGCAATTTGAAAGCATATAAGTGATGTTTGTGAGGCGATTGAGAATTTGGTGAGCCAAGTTGAAAGTGCCAGCGGCTGCCACCACTGAAAGCTGTAAAAGTAATAACGGTAAAATAAGTTTGGGCCATATAAATGCAGTTAATGGGAAAAAAGTGCAGCTAAGCGGTTTAGTTGCTTGGACGTTTTCTATTGATAAGTCGCTAAGAAGCTGGCAAAGTTCCCGAATAAACTGCGAAGTGATTAAGGCAGCGGAAATGAAAGTAATGCAAGACGAATGGCATGCGAAGATATGGAGAAGGGGAAAATTGACAATTGAGTAACGGAAGTTAGCTGTCAAAGGATATGCACATAAAGCCATCATAAAACCAGTGGCACAGAAGAGAACTTATCAAATGCAGAGAAAAAATCACATAAAAATGACAAATAATTAAAATGCTTGGGGGGAAAAGAAAAGAAAGCGGAAGAGGAAGGAAGAGCAGCGCAAATAATAAAAGCATGAGCGCTAATGTATAGCTAATAATTTCTATGCTTAAAAGAATGCAATAAAATTAATGAAGCGTGTGATTGCGGCAAACGCCGAGTGATGTATTGAGCCACACTGCTCCGCAGAAGCCTCCGCCTTAGCGAATCAATTATTTTTTTTGTTGTAATACAATTGTGTGGCATATTGCAGAGTAATCATGAAATATGATAGCGTGGGAAAGAGAAGGGGACATGAAGAGGGAGGGACATTTCTCATTGATATTGAGTACAAGAAAAATTAGGGAGCAAATTCATATGACAGAAAATGGAAAAATTAAGAAAAAGAGAAAAAAAGAAAAAAATTAGAAAAATAAAAATAAATACAAGAAAATCAAGATTTTAAATATATATATTTTATTATCAAACTAATTTTTAACTTACAATAAGAAGATACGCTAACCAAAGCTTTAACATCTTTCACAAAAAGTTTCCATACAAAAATTTGATTTTGATCGCTCAGTTTGTATGACAGCTATATGCTATAGTAGTACGATCTGACAATATATTCGGGCAATAATTTGTGCCGAATTTCGTTAAGATATCTCGTCAAATAAAAAAGTTTTCTCTACAAGGATATGATTTTGATCGTACAATTTGTATGGCAGCTATATGTTATAGTTGTCCGATCTAAATAATTTGTTCGGATATTGTACCAATATCTTAGGTGATTATTTATACCAATTTTTGTGAAGATATCTTGTCAAACAAAAAAGTTTTCCATATAAAGACTGGATTTCAATCGTTCTGTTTGTATGGCGACTATATTCTATAGAGGTCCAACATAGGCGATTTCAACAACTGAGCACCTTCTTGGAGAGGAAAGTACGTGTGCAAAGTTTCATATTGATATTTCAAAAACGAAGCGAAGTAGATCGCGTGTATAAAGACGAAGACTTGCATAACAACGCCATATTAGATTAACCACTCATTAAAGTGAAAAACAATTTTTAAATTAAAAAAGTATAAAAAAATAGTAAAAATTTCTGAAAATTTGTCTCTTTATTTATTTTAATTTTTTTATATTTTTTATTTAATTTATTGCACTAAAATTAATGCAAATAAAAATCCTTTTATATTTTAAATTTTAAATTTGTATCTTTTATTTATTTTTTGTTATTTTACTCTTATTAATGCGCAATATTTCTCATATTTGATGAACCAATATAGGGATTATAATAAATCAAACAAAAAACAAAACAAAAAAATACAAAAATCAAAAACTCGCTCGCTCAGCGTCTGATTACTTTTAAGCCGCACGGTAAATACAAAATCGAAGCCCATAAATTGTAAACCAAACTCGGTTTTTGATTGCGCTGCAGCTTAGCGCGCCTTTCTATTCAAACTGCTGTTTTTCTTTCATTTTCGTAGTTATGAAAAAAGCATTGTGTGGCATGCCACATAAATCACGGTCGCTTTGCAGGCGTTGAAAAATAAAATATGGTAAAAGCGAAAAGTAAACAAAGCGCAAAAAAAAATTTGATGCTGAAAAAAACCAAAAGAAAATTTGCGAAATTTTTAATTGTGTTAGAAAATGCATAGTGAGTTGCATATGAGCGAATCGCAAGCGTGTATTGTATATTGCCTGCCACAAAGGCGAGCATACATGATGTGGCAAGCGTTGATTGAACAATTTTTCGATTGTGAGTAAACAACCGTTGTATATAGAGCAGACAAAAAACAATGTGACTTATTTAGAAGTATTTGTGTGAGTGTGTGTGTGGCGGCCGCTTTGAGGCGGCATTATGCCGAGGTGTTAACCAACACTTTTGCTCAGTTCTCGAAGGGGTTTAACGCTGCAGCTTAATTAAGGGCGATTGTAGTATTGAAATTTTCAAAATTTGTGCCAACATTTTTCACACAATGCACACATGCACACAGACATCTATAGACAAACAAATAAATGCTCTCTATTGTGTTGGATTAAGAGCACAATTGTTGATTGAATGCCAGTAAGTGGCATGGAATTGAGGCGTCAGCAAAAGGGTTGAGTGTTGTGTGGCTTGTGAGTTGATTAGAAAACCCTCAAGGAAAGCCATAACTTGTTGCATAATAACGCCATATGAAGTAGATTTGATTTCAATAAATAAATTTAGAGAAATGTATACAATTCCTTCGACCATCTAACCTTCTAAGGTACCTATAACTTATATTGGACCCAGTCAGTTGAATTAGTTGAACTAAACTCACTTCCGATTATCCAAACAAATAAATGTTTTTGTTTATCTTAAGCGAAACCAAAACCCTTTATTAACATTTAGCATGGACATTAACCACATATAACAAGATTTATTGTCTTAGTTAAATGTAAACAAATTTTGTGAACTTCATTTAGCCAAACAAAAGCGTCAAAGACCTCATAAAATGTAAATAAAAGGGTCAATGACCCTCATAAAATGCAACTAACGGGGTTAACGACCCAAAATGTAAACAAAGGTTGCTGTCTTGGCTATATGTAAACAAAGGTTGTGGACTTGGCTAAACGTAAACAAAAGGTACACTGTCCTCAGGATTGTTGACCTCGCAATAGATTTTATGGTGAATTTTTCAGATTTTTTGGCATATTAAAGGAACAAAATACGGAAAGTATTATATAGTACGCAAGTTGCAGACGAAATAGAGATAAGATTTGGCAGAATAATAGAAGATACAGATGATGATAAAAAACACTGGAATTATTGCAGCTGAGTAACGAAGATGTTGTAATTAACTAGTCTTATCTAACTTTATTATTGATTAAGACGTACACATGCATACATACTTACATAAATAAATATGTATGTACAAGCTCAAGTATTTTGTGACTAATTTTGCGAACTCTTCCACTATGCTGCCGGTTATCTCGAATAGCATATCTTAATTGAATTGCTTACGTTAATTTAATCTCAGCAAAATAGTCACTACGCAGCACTTTCATGCGGCTGCAGGCAAAATGAAGAAAACTAAAGAGTTGCGCCAAAGAAAGAGTGAGGTTAGGGCGCAGTGAGAAGGGTTCACAGATAGGCGTGCAACCGAAAAGAGCAGCCAAGAGTGGCTTTACATGCATTTTTTGTACTGTAGAGAGCAGAATTTCAGTAGAGCAATTAAAAATCACAAAAAAAAAAAAAACGAAGAACAGCGATTATGGCGCACAGGAAGCGCACGTAAAAAAGCGGCGAACGTGTTGAGTGAACATTGAATCCTTTGCCTCAACTCTCATATTAACATGCCGCACGTGTTGCACATGTGATGCCATGATGTTGCCACCATAGTTGTGTTTGTAAGTGCGTCTGTTTGTATTTGCAGCAGCAGCAGCAGCGCAGAATGCCAGGCAGACAGCCGCGCAAACACAAGCGTATAAATTTCTGCAAACACACACATGTGTGTGAGTATTAGAGTGTGTAAATATTTAGTCGCATTTTCATGATCTGCCATGAAATATTTTGCGCAAAAAACGAAGTAAAGCAAAGCGTAGCAGAAAAAATGCGAGCGATAAGGGCAGACAGAAAGACAGCCAAGTACGTCAGACTACTACATAAACATACATATATTCGCCGGAGTTTGTTTGACGAGCGAGCTGCGTGATGCATCGCTGACTGTTGCTTCCGTTACTTTATGTGCGTATTTTTACGATTTCTAAAACTGGCAAAGGGCAAATAAAATGTTTACGATTTTTTAGAACCTGAAAAGGGAGCATCTCGCGAGCGCTGATACGAGCAGTAAAATTTTAAAGAGCCTTAGAATAGTTTACGGCTATGCTAGTTTGGAATTTTGTTCGCAGAAAAAGCCAAGAAAAATTGCGAAATAAAATTATTATGCTGGAAAGCGCCTTCATACAATTTTTGCAGCGATTTTGTTTTAAATTTAGAAAAAACGGCCTTAATTCAAATATTTTAGAGCATTTTCGAAAAAAAAACGAATTTCGAAATTCGAACTTCATGTTCGAAAAATTTACAAAATTATTTTTATATGAAATGGTAAAGATTTTGTACAGAAATAAACAGAAATCCATTTTCTATGGCTATTCGAATTTCGAAATTTTGTTCGAAAATTTTATTTCGCTATAATTTTCTGTGATTTGGTAATATTAAGCATTTTGCACACATTTTCGCGGCACCAATGTTTACAATACGCCGTTTTTCAAGCATTTCCAACACATTTTGGTGCTAAAAATAAACACGAAACTATAAAGTGAGCAGCTAACTGGCAGGCAACTACCGCCAAAGTTGCTGAAAAACGTGAAAACGAGCGTGAGATAAGAATAGGCTGCTGGAAAGGCAGCCAGCCGGCCATATGTGGCAACAGATGAATTTTTAAAGGCAGCCAAGCAACAAGAAAATTGTCTGATGTTTTGGCAAAACAGGCGAATAATGTATGGATGAGCGAAGAAGTAAATATTTTAAAGCGACAAAAAACATTAAAAAATATGCGAAAGCAGCAAAAGCCAAAAACACGCATCCCACTGAATTTGTAGGCCTAAACAAGGAAGTTTACAAGTGGGCGCAACCAAGTAGAGCCCAAATGTGTATGCGGCAGATGATGAACAAATAAAATAAACTGCTTAAAACCTACTAAACGACTTGAGAGAAGCTTATGTGTGTACGGGTTAAGAAGAAGAAGAAGAAGAAGCATGTATTAGAATAGCTGTTAGAAAGCGGTTTAAACTGGTAGCCGCGGAACGCGTTAAGGCAAACTGCGCTGACTAAGCGTATACTGAAGGCAACTGGACACTGCCTTCAGTGCCACATTGTAAAGGTATATAGCACACATGTGGCATGTGGCATGCAGCTTATAATCGATACTTGAATTGCATGTTGGCGAAGAAATACAAAAAGAACGACAAAAGTCAAGAAGCAGCAGCCAAAACCAAAATTACCGAAGTGACAATATTCGCCGCTGTGAGCTTAGTGGAGGAAAAATTCAGACACTTTTTTAGGAAATTTTTTGAATCGAAAAAAAAGTCAAGAAATTGCACCACAAATGGGAGAGCGGCACAATGCAGTCAAAACACTCAAGCGAATTGCCGTTGCAAGCAGCCGAGCGAGCAGCTGTGTGTCGTAAATCGATATTGGCTGCCAGTGACTCGTGTAATAAAGCAAAAATGCGAAAAAAGCAAAATAAACTCAAATAAAATGTACGAAAGTAAGCCGTACTTGGCTTTCGAAAATCATCGGGCTTGCGAACAAAACGAATTCCTTCGATTACGAGTTTGAGGAAGTGAACTGTGTGTCCTATTTCATTAGGCAACCAAACGACGGCCGGCAAATAGTGAAAGGTTAAAGTTGACCGATTTTTTGGTTAAAGAGTTGGAAATCATAAAAACAAGCAGGCAGATGTTGCGGCGAGCATTTGAAGGAGATTACGTAACAAGTAGGATGCTGTTAGCTTTATATAAGAGGTAACCAAGTTACCAATTTCAAGGATTGTTTAGGGTACTTTCATAGCCCTTTCAAAATGGTCGTCTTCTTTTCACTCATACCAATTTACTAAATAATCAGAGAGACTACTATTGCTTCAGTAATAGTTCTGTGAACTATTAACAGAAAAATCTTTCCCAGTCCAACAACAATAATAACATTCTTATGTAATTTTTTGAACTAAATTGTTTTTTTTTTTCGTTTTATGGCGGTGAATGACCGTCGTTCGTTGGCTTTCACGTGCGAATTATTTCGAAAAAATAATTTAATTTACGATATTCAGATGCTCGGACTATCTAATGCGTTAATGAAGTGTTCATTTGCACCTTTATTTCATATGTTCTTTCGTAAACTTTAAAAGAGCGGGGCGTTTGCGGAGTGCCCTCAAACGGTTTCAGAAATTGTAAGCGCGTATCTCAGCCAGACCACGAAGGTGCTTAATGGATGTTACACGAAATTGGTAGCTACAGCTTACAATTTACAAACATTCAGCAGCATTTCATTCGTTTATTGGATTTTATTTTATTATTATTATTATTTTTTTTTGTTTAATTTGCTTGGTAACTAATAAATCTAAGCATATTTGCTCCAACAACTAATCCTAGCCACGACTTCTCATTAGTTTGCTGTTGCTCTCACCATTCTGTGTTTGGCCTTTCAAAAACGTCAATGCACTCACTCACACAACAACTCATGCCTCATGCCACATGCCACATATGTACGCACATAATACAAACATGCTTAGTTGCATGAGTACCTGAAATTCAAGCGAATTCTCAGTCGTTGGCGCGCCTGTGGCAGCAACATGCGCTTGCAACAAGGCATTCCACACCAGCGGCTGGCTGCCAGCAACAAAGAGTAAACGACAAGAATACAGGAAAAGAACAGCCAAGAAAAAATCTAAAAAAATATATGTAATGCCAACACAATAAAAACAAGTGAATCAGCTAAAAAACAACAAAAAAACAGCAACAACATTTGTCAGGCAGTTGGCCACAGCAGAAACTAGTTGACTTGCCAGCGCAAATTGATAAACTGCCTCGGCTGTGGCTGCCACAGACGCCGCGCTGCGCAGCCACCAAATGCCACTTGATGTCTGCCAGTGCGCCGCACACATACACGCACACATGTATGCAGCACAAGCGCTTTATATGCCCCTTTTGTGGATATGTATGTATGCAGCGCTCCGAGCAGTGTTGTATTTGGTGGCTCACCCATTCAAGCGCAGCTCGGCACTAGTGGCTGCATAACCACAACAAGGCAACAACAAGATACAAGTAGTACAACCACATATGCAGACATGCATATGCCCACACTCCTATACATAAATATACTAATACGAAACGTGTCTTCGGCCAACAACAGGTATTTCGAGCGCGTCTCAAGTCTACACAACCAACCGCACAGCACATATTAGTCTAAATCTGTATGGTAAACCGGTTTAAGCATTTTGCCTCACCTTTCTATATTTTCTTAATAAATTATCGTTGGCCTTTCTTTCCAACGTTTTGCCTCGGTCGCTACAAATTTTTCCATTTTTGCTATTATTGTTATTAGCATTTGTTGTTTTTACTTGTGTGTATGGGTTCAGTGTGGCAGAGTTCATAGGTTAAAAGTTGTCATCTTCTGGTGTCTGCAGCGCACTCGGGCATTTCCTTGTGCAAAGGCAAAGCGTTTGCAAAAAATTTGTTGTAGAAAATGAAAAGAAAAAATATAAATTTTGCTGAAACCTGCTTTATCATCGTGTCCATTATGTGACTAGTTTAGCCATTTTTCTCTTATCCGCAAAGTTCATCAGTCGCTTGAGCATGCTCAGCGCTCGGTATGAATTTCAAATAAGGTGCGCTACTCGGCTCGTAGGCAGATGGTCGCGTTGGCTTATGCAATGGGTAATTGGTAGATACAAATCATTTATGAAAATTGGGTTTTGCATACTGCTTTGGTGTTGAAATAAATCTATTTTAACCAAAAAATACTGAAAATTTCGAAAAAGGTATTAAAAAGGTTTTTGTCTAAGCTAAGAGCGAAAGAGATACATATATTGAAAAGGAGAGAAATCGAGAGAGTTAAAAGAGAGCGAGAGAGAGCAGTTAGTACAAGTCATATTAAAGTGAGGAGTACAATCAAATGAACAAACTTGTGACATAACCTCAAAATGACAATCAGACAACAGATTACTTTTCAGTCAGTACAAGTTAAAAATATGATTGAGTCCAGAAATTGAGTTATGTGACTGCAGACTTCAAAAAAAACTGACTTCTTTCTGTTTCGATTTATAATGTTTAAATTCTAGCGACCGAGAAAGGGAGAGAGAGAGAGCTTCAGGATTCATATCTCGCGAATGGAGATCTTTGCTGCTTTTTTAATAAATCTAATATATATATATATACATATGTCTTTTTAGATATCTGTTAAAAAAAGCTAAACTATACTGGATTAGTTTCTAGCTTTAAAGGCAGAGAGATAGTTTGAGAATCTCTCAGAGGTCCCTTTTGCTTTAGGTTAGATTTTGAACGCATATACCATGAGTCGGTCTTTTTGTTGCTCCTTCTAATTTTAATGTGAAGAATTTACTAATAAAAGCTAAAGAATATTATAGGAAACTTACTCCTAAAGCTCCGAAAGCGTAAATAAATGACATAGTCTAAATGATCTCCGGTAATTCGAGTTAAAGAAAAAGCAAAGACAACCAGAGTGTGGTGACTTCAAATGAAGTAAAAGAGAGAATGACAGAGATAGAGAGGGTACTAGTGTCGTAAAAGATGTGATTCTTTTGCCTAGAAAAATATATTGATGAGCTACGATCTACAACGCTGCAGTTGTACAGTAATTCATTCACACGCCTTAGCTGACATATAATTCTCAGTAGGTTTACGAAATTTTTTCGTGACATAAGTAAATAATTTTTATTAAAAATGGAGCTCTATTCGAAGCTGTCTTAAGTTGAAAAATAGTTTCAGAGTAGTAAGGATGTGAAATTCTAGATTACAGACTTAAAACTGGCTTAAGCATGAAGAAAAGCTGTAGTTAGTAGCCGATCTTCTGCCCCACACTCAACAAAAAGCATCAACGCTGCTCATTAACAACATCTCAGTCGCTTAGTCAGCTATTTCCAGTGAAGTCACGCATCTCATTTAAACGGGTACACAATTATTTAGCGATCAAGCGGCGTTATAAGCTATTCTGATGCCGCAATGACTTCAGTAAATACCATAATATCTGCCACTCACATGCCTCAACCCGCGCTCACCCAAGCAAGCAGTCAAAAATAACTGTAAACTCATCGTTTAGGCATTTTTCTCTCGGATATCTTTTGTCAACGGAAGTTGATAGGCGTTTTTGATGATTATTTTAATTTAAGTTTGTGATTTGCACATCAAATCAAGCCACAAAGCGTTTGTGAGCTGAGCTGTGCTTCACCTTTACTTCTCTGCCATACACTCACGGGCACTCTCTTGACGCTACTTAGCGCTGTACCGAAGTTTCGTCTCAAAGTCTACGCTTCTGCGCTGTCCAACCATATTTTTGGCAACAAAGCCATCGTGTTTTCGTCGTTTTTTGCTTGTTTGCTTTCAGTGATTACGTTACGCCACATTCACAAGCTTAAATATTTATTTAGTCTTCGATTAAAAGCCGAATTTACGTATTACTCATGAGTATGAATGACTTCCTGCTGTTGAGGCTGCGCTGACTATTCGGACAGCCAAACTAGCGAGGTGATTTTTAAACGCTCTTGCTATTGTTTTAGGTTTTCTGTTGTTTTGGTGCTTCGGATTATGCATGTGTGGCGTGTTATTTCTATTTTCGTGGTTGGCGAGCTGAATTCGTCACGGCGGCGGTTTTCAGCTGCTTCTCCACTTCAGCGCAGGCAAGCCATCGATTTTTCTTTGACTCTTGCCTGCCTATTAACTATTTCGTTTGAGGCGAGTCAAGGCAATTCCAATTGCGCGTGCTTGTAACGCTGCGGGTTTGGACGCGCTGCCGCTGAAGGTGAGCAGCGGCTCAAACGCTTTGTCAGAAATCAGCTTAGAGATTTGCGCCAGGCACAACAACAACAAATCGAGTGCACTTCATGTCACTGCAGTTACTTCATTGTGTGTGTGCCTGTGTGAGAGTCGGCTCACGCTGCTTGCACCGAATGTTTTTTCCGTCGTCTTTGATTACCGCTGCTCTGCTGGGATTTTCGACTAAATCTCCATATTGCATTTCGGCTTTGGAATTGGAATTGCATTCATCATTATAAGCCGAAATGTTTGATTGACGTGAATTATTGGATTTTCGGGCTTATTAAAGGTGATTGCGTACACGTTGAGATGATTGATGTGGAGATGTGTAAGTATGTGTGCGTTCTAGAAGCACTGAAGCGTTTGAGCTTTGCAGCAGTAAGCTGAAGTGTTTGGCTTTGAAGGCTGCGGGTGCCATTTGAGTTGGTAGAGCTAGCCCAAAATATGAGCTCTGTTAGAACAAAAGGAACAAAGCAGACTTAAACCGACGATTAACGCAGCAGAACTCAACTTAAGTGAACACAACGGAAGCTTTAAGTATAACACCATATACACTAATCCAAAAGAGTTGAAATCAAAAGTTTTCGAAATACTCGTATATGTATGTATATATACCTATTAAATCAAATCTGAACTCCATGGAGTGTCTAGGAGCGAAATAAAGAAGGTGTACCAAAATAATCTAAGCAAACTCAATGTGAAAGGTATATGAAGATAAGTTCAACGCGAAAGTATTGGTTTCAAACTTCGAGCCAGACCTAAGAAGTTGAAGTCTCTTTGAGGTCTAAGAAGGTCTGTTCGATTTTTTCCTGAAATCCTGAAAAACCAAGAATATAAGAAAAAAAACTCTTGTACTTGCCATTCTCATGACAGTTGGGGTTGACTAAGTGGAACGAACACAGATTTTTATCCGGCCAAGAATTTTTTTTTCAACTTTGTACTCTTTACAGGTACTCAGAAATATATACTCATAAATTTATTATTTATTTACGCATTTTCTATATTTAAATTTATCAAATAGTCGCCTTGACGCTAATTTCATAAGTCAACATTTTTCGGAATTTCTACTTTTGCATAAGCGTGATTCAAAGTAGACGCTTTAAAACTGAAACCATAAGAAAATTGGTAGCAAAACAAAATGTAGCAACAGAGAAGATGCAGGAAAAGTGATAAAACAGCAAAAACAAAAACAAAATTAAGTCAAACAACAAACAGGTTTAAAGCGAATACTAAGTAAGCTTAAAGAAAATAGTTAAGCATTATACAATATTATAATCTCGGCTGCTTTTTGTTAGTTATGAGTGAATACTTCATTAAATATTTGTAAAATTTCAAAAATTTGTCATAAATTTCGCACACGTTGCGATGACTAAAATAATGCAAATTTCGCAGAAGAGAAAGTAAGTAGAATTAATAATATTGCAAATGCATATTTTTTTAATTTTTTTATAATCGCAAAAATTTTAACTTTTTCTAAATTCTTTGTAAATTTTGAATTTTTTAAAATTTCGAAAAAAATAAAAATTTTAGCTTTTGAAGTTTTGAATCAAATTCAGAAATTTAAGTTTTATGAAATTTTCGAAAAATATTTTTATATTTTAAAATTTTTAATATTTCTACATTTTGAAAAAATTTTGAAAATTAAAATTTTAAAAAATTTTAGAAAATTTTTATTTTAACTAATTTTTATGTTTGAAATTTTTTTCGATTTATGAAATATTCGAAATCTTAAATATATTTCTTTCTTCCTTTGAAGCAAACGTTATAACCGAAAATTCAAAATTCTTTAATTTTTTTCATTTAATTTTTAAAATTTTGAAAAATCTTGAATTTTTAAAAAATTTTGAAATTTAATCATATTTTAACTTATAAATTATTTGAATCTTTCTTAACTTGAATCCCTTTTTTTAAGTTTGGAAAATTTAAGTTTTTTTTAGTTTTAAAAATTTTTAATTTTGGAAATTTTTTAATTCATGAAATTTTTCCACTTTTTTTTATATTTATTTTTTTACTTTCAACACTATACTTTCCAAACCAGTTGAGGCAACCTCATAATTCCCTTTAAGAAACTTCCAAATAAAAGGTACATGTACTCACACATACATACATACGTACATATGCATGCTTATAGAAAGCGCTTGCTGACAGTTATTAACAATAAATCGATTTAAATGCCAGCAACAACAACAACAGGCAGCGCAAGTGACGCGCTTATGACGAAATATGAGTTTGCTGAACCCTTTTTCGGAATTGCGATTTTTCAGGTAAACAAAAGCAAAAACAAAATTTATAAATTTTAACAAATGCATTTCAATTCTAAAAAAATTGTACTTGTAATTACATTACTAACGAGCACAAATAAATCCAATTCAACTGAAATTCAATTTGTCCGCTTTTTGCCGAAGAAAACATGACATTTATCTCGTTTTGAGTAACTGACATTAATTAAAAATGTAATAAACGTAAATTTTGATGTTTGGTTTACTCGGAAGCTGATTTATAGCAGCTTGTTGGCATTAACATTGAACTTTCTTTTGGCAAATGTTATTGTTGTTTTTTTTTTTTTTTGTTTTGAAAAATTTGAAAAAAATTAAAATTTTCAAACTTAATTGAAAGCAAAAGTTTTTGAAACTAAAACAATTTAATTAAAAAAATAATTTTATAATTAAAAATTAAAAAATAAAAATTAATATAAAAAAATTTCCAAATTTTTTTTAAATTTCAAAATATTTTTTGTTTTACTTCTAAATTTCATAAAGTCTTTTTTTAATAAAAAAAATTATTTTCTTTTTTTCATGTGTTCGCTCCAAATTTCTTGACTTGTTTCCTAAATTTAAATTACTGTTATTAGCTTGTATTTTCTTGCCCCATAAAGCAAATTTTAATATGTTGGCGCTGCGCATGACAATAATGAGGCTTTTCACACACCAGCCGCGAAGACACCCCTTACCCTTCTCCCACACACAATCACGCACCCGCGCTGCATTTGTAATTGACTTTTGTTTGGACACACACACACATGCATGCGCAAGTGGAATGCGCTTGCAGTCGACTTCATTAATGGTAATTCACAGAAATACATTTTTTGCTTGTAATTGTAATAAATTTAAATTGTAATTGGTGCGCATTAATTTGAGTTGAATTGAATTGAGTGCGATTAGCGTGTTGTAATGTTCATAATAATAATAAACTGATTTATATTGCGTTTTTTCCATTCACTCTTGATTTTGCAGCTGTTAATTTTTATCACATAATGAATAAATACATAATGCGCGCAATAATTGCATTAAACAGTTAACTGTTGCTAATCAACTGCCAATGAAAGCAGTGAGCGTGAGTTTGAGTGGAATTGGCAATGAGTGCCAAGAGAGCTTTTGCATGGGTTTTGTAAGAAGAAAAGTTTAAGAAAAAAAATGCTAAAAATAAAATACGAGTATACAATAATTCTTGTGATGGCATAATTATAATTAATTAGGATATTAATTTAGAAAATTTAAAAAATTAAGGAAAATTAATTAATTCTTTTTTAATTAATAAAAATAAAATACTTTTTCCAATAAAGTAATTGAAATTAATTTAAATCTTAATTGAGAAAATTTAAAAAATTAAGACAAATGGATTAATTTTTTTTTAATTAAGAAAAATAAAATACTTTTTGTAATAACGTAATTGAAATTAATTTAAATCTTAATTTAGTAAATTTAAAAAATTAATACAAATTAAATAATTTTTAAATAATATAATTTATAATTGAAGTTTATTTTAATAAAAAAAATTTGAAAAATTAAATGACAGATTAATGATAAAAATGCATAACTATAATTAAATTTAAGTTTAATTAAGAACATTTAATTTAAATGATTTAATAAACTTAAATAAACTACAAAATTCAATTAATTTAAAAAATTAAGATAAATAAAACAATAACTACAAATTTCATAAAATATTTGCTTTCTTTTAATAAAGCAATTGGTAAACACAATTTTCTACCTCGAACAATAGTGCTCGCACAAACACACAGCTTTCCAATTTGCCACAAAAATGCCGGCAAATATTTCAAATGCACAAAATTGCCTAAGTTTGCTCTTGTCAGCTGCAAAAATTTCTCTCGCATCTTAAACTCAATTTATTTGCAAGCTTTTTCATTAATACGCTTTGTTTATTTATGCATTTATTCTTTATTTATAAACTAAATTTTTTTCTGAAAATTTTTACCAATTTTCATTTGCCGAAATAAACCGACAAATTGATTTACTTAAACACTAATTGATTTTGCAATGCAAATAGCAACTGCTTTTGCTTGTTTAACGAGCTGGAAAACTGTGAAATGCACCATGTGTGATAACGGAAAGTTTGGGTGCAAGGAAGTCTTTGGTTGAGTGCCGTTTTTATAAGCCATTGTTTTGATGAAATTAAAATTTTATAAAATTGTAATTTCAGTTTTGGGTGAATATGAAATACGAAAATTAAATTTTTTGACTTTTGT
The DNA here is from genome assembly GCA_037783105.1 of Bactrocera zonata. Taxonomy (NCBI): domain Eukaryota; kingdom Metazoa; phylum Arthropoda; class Insecta; order Diptera; family Tephritidae; genus Bactrocera; species Bactrocera zonata. The sequence continues at coordinate 58,081 of JBAWJQ010006495.1, forward strand.
TTTTTAATATTTATTTTAGCGAATTTACGCCAAAGCGCACAAGCAAATACACAGAATGCTTTAATTGGCAATTTCACAAAGATTTTTATTTATTACTTCAGGAGTGGGTTTTTAAAAATGTTTAATTTTCTAAATTTTTTTAAATTATCTAAATTTTTGAAATTAAAATTTGATTTAAAATTTAAATGATTTAATTAAAAAAATTTTAATTAAAATTAAATTAAATTTAATTTAAATTTTAATAATTAAATTTAATTTTAATTTATTTAATTATTTAATTTTTATTTTTTTGTAATATTCTAAATTAAATTTATAATTAAACTTTAAATTTAAAAAATTTAATTTTAAAAATAAAAATTAATTTTAATTACATTTAATTATAATTTATTTAATTTTTATTAATATAAAATTTTAAATTAAAATTAAATAAAAATTATAGTTAATTTTAATTAATACTAATTATAATTTATTTAATTATTTTTTGTTAAATTAAATTTCGTCAAATAAAGCAAATTTAGTTTTTTCCAATTTTTTCCAAAATTTCATTTAAAACCAAAGCTTACTTGCACTCAACCATTCCACTCAAACTCCCGCTCATTGCAGCTTCATTTTATTACAAAAACTTCAACTTTTTTTTTATAAAATATATTTTTTTAATTCACAAATCCTCTTTTTTCCAACAAGATTACTCTTTAGATTTGTTTTTCGTCTAATTTCTTCAGCACGTGTCAAAGTCATTTGCCAGCACTCACAATGACAACTTTTTAAATGTCAAGTTTTGTTTATTACAAATTTGAGCAAATTTCATTTTGCAGCGAAATTGCGAATTTGACATTGTGTCAGGTGCAAAAAACGCATGTCCGAGTTTGATGAGTGCAAAGTACAAATTTATGTACAAGTTTTTGCAAAATTACAAAAACAACAAATGTTACGTATAATAAACAACAGCAACAACAATTTTGTTGCATAAAAAGTGTGTGAGTGTGTGTGTTTGTTATGTAAGTGTTTAAGGCTGTGCTACTGTTGCCAGCAGCGAAAGCTTGTTCGAGGGGTTGCTTGCTAAAAGCTGGGGAATACGCACATAGCTATAAAAATTATTGCAAAAATGTGTAAACAAATTATTTAAACACGAAGCAAAACATGAAACTTTAATTTAAAATATTTTTGCATTTTATTTTTTACATTTTTTATAAAAAAAATATTAAAAAATAATTTAATATTTAAATTTCGCTGATATTTTTATGCCCATTTGTTTGCATTCTCTCATTCCCGCTCGCTGTCGTACACTTTCATGGTCAATGACAGCGAAAATGCATCAGCATTACCTTTGCCTGTGGTAAGTTCCGCTTGGAATGCCAAGCGTGTTGTTGCAGCAAAAAGCCGGAAATGTTGAGCGAGAAAAGTTGCACAGACTGACTAACGGTATAACGAAAGCGAATTGGCAGAAAGAGCTGAAACTGAGTTTGAAATATAAGACATAAGACAAGTAAGAATGAATGACCGAGACGAGAGAGTGTCAAACAATGGATGGATCAGAAGACAGAAAGAGAATCAGTGGAAGTCTTGGCAATGGAAAAAATATATAAATTTACGTTTTTTATATGAAAAACTTACTTCAAAGTAGAGTTTTATTAAAAAAAGTATATAGAAATGCGGTTTTATGATCAAAGGAACTCTTAAAACTGTTCCAGAGCGTTGTGGTTAAAGTTGAAAACGATCACGAGGATCTTTTTAAGATCTTATTTAAGATATCGGTAGAACCTTTTAATGCTCTTAATTTGCCGAAACATATACAGCCATCGAGGTACTCAAAGTAAAATCGCTGAAAGTAATGAGCAAAAGTCTGTCGAAACCTGTTTCCAAAATTATCAAAAACGAGAAATTAGAGGACATGCGATAGAACAAATTCATCTTAGAGCTCATATCTTCAAACTCTCTCGACTCATCACTCTGCAAAGAAGCTGGTCCCAAAAAAGGTCATCTTTGCCGGATCAAAAGATTGATTATTTAATTCAAGCATGAAGAACTTCTGCTTATGAAATTCAAGAGCTCATCGACCGAATTAAACTGGATCTTAAGCTAAAATTGAAGCACATATGTAAAGAAGAAATGACCGGTGCGTCTCAATACGCCTGATTTGCGACTTGATGGTAAATCTGCGCTTTGTATTCGTGTGAATTATGAAGGCTATTAATCCTATAGTGTACAACGTGGAAAATGGAGAAAGATTCACAAAGTATTTGCATCACTTTAACAAATATCCACAAACAAATGTGTTCCGACACCCTTGAGATAAAACTCGCTCGCATTCCCCTACTTACAGAGTTACCAAACGCATACGCACGCATAAACAAAGAAGGTACTTTTATGAAAATCGAGTGTGAGTAGACACAGGTAATTTGATATCCTGCAAGAGCCTACTTACACACAATCCATACATACATACACCATCTACAAACATGTGTGTGTGTGTGTGTGTGAATGACAAGAGCGAAATTGAAATGCCTCATTGACGACGTGAACCCAAAACTCCGCGCAATTAGAGTATCGAATGCCGGAGAAACTCGTTTCCGACCAAGTACATCTGCCTGCTGACAGCGAAGTCAGCTCTATGACACTTGTAATAATAGCAAGCGAGCGCGGCAGAGCGCAGGGAAACTCAGCGCCAGCGGCACTTGTGTGGATCTAAGTATGCCGAGCGCTGCAGTTAAATGCTTGCCTGCCTGACGGTGCGTCGCAGCGGGGGATCTGCTGACATATTGCTTTCTAACGGCGCAGTGATCCTGTAAACAAAGGACTTACGTGCGTATATAAGCGTCCGATTGAAATGGAAATGTACAAAGGCGGACGAGGATATTACGTAGAGCACAGTGGTAAGTAGAGTAGCAGCTGCTGTAGATACGAAAATAGTACTATGCGCTTAGCACCACGTTGAATATTTACGAAAACGGAGGGTGATTTGGGCTCGGTAGCGTTATTCGAGAAGCGCTGTGCGTGTATAACAGGCAAATGAGGAGAGATAACTTGGAAAGTAAACAAAAATAAACAAAATGTCTCAATAAGTTAAACTTATCATAATAAAAGTGTCACAAACAAATCATATTCAAGTGAATTTGATGATAAGAATGTGTGCAAGACGATAAAATAACGACTTGTGTGACAGCACAATGCTATTGGATGAAATTAGAAGCACAAACATTAGCTCTATTCACGAAAGTGTAAGGCTCTACACATAGTGAGGCGACGCGCAAGGCAGCAAAGCGTGCTAAAAATACAGACGAGCGCCAAAATCTATGTTTCTAGTAGTTAGTAAGCGTAATTTTACAATATCTTCACTTCTCTGCTGTTTTCGTTCAACATTTTCGCGAGAAACAAGGCCACTATGTATCTATCCTTAAATCTCGGTTATTTACATTTACAGTTTTGTTGCAAAAACTTGCAATTAATTACAAAAAAATCTGGAGAGTACTTCTTCAATGCCTACAATATGTGATACACCAAACTAGACGACTAAGCTACACTCTTAGACCGTTGCCACAAATTAGAACTCTAAAAAATAAATTGTAAACAGTTTTCAAAGGCGCAGAATCCAATTATTGCCTGCTTCACTCCAACTAGTTTCCCACTAACCCAAATCTGCGGTCAAAGGCTAATCACGCGCAAGTAGGCAACCATGTCAGTAGCATCGATGAAAAAAGATGCATTTCGAAATTAAAATATAAAGTGCTTAACAATCTGTACCACCAGCTCGAAAGCCACTCACTTGCTCTAAATAGCTGAGACCAACAATTAGACTGACATTTATTGCGCCAATTTGTACAGGTAACCCCTAGAGCACACTGAAAACGCCAAGCATTAACGCTTCTGCATAGCGTACAACGGTAAAAGTGGCGATTGCAAACAATTCTTGGCAGCTGCTTTTTTAGCATTATTTTTTTTTTTATCTCGCTGTTGCTGCAACATAAAAAATGTGTTGAAAAGTAGAGCAAATTTTTTTCACAAACGTAAAGCGCTACCAAATACTTTTAGCTGAGTATGTAGCTGGCTTTGAGCTTTCAGTTTCTTTAATTGTATATTTGTCAGTGTATGCGCTGTGCTCTAGCTGACCCCGATGGCCTTCTTTTGTGGCACACTGCCTGACTACCCCAACAGTTGAATGCGGCCAGACTCTGCTAATGAAGCGGGCGGTGAGATGAGTTGAAGTGCAAAACTAGTGCAGACTGAGTGTTGTCTGCTTTGACTGAGTTTCGTGACGATTTTTGCTAATTATTGGCTGTTTGCGAAGCTGATTAGTATTGATGCTACTTTTATTTGTACGTAAATTGAGCAAAAGCATTTCGTTTGTGTATTAAACAAGTTTAGTTTCGCTACAAATCTTTGCAGATTCTTCAATATATGTGATATTGTGAGGTGTTCCACAAGTTCAATTTTGCTAAACAGTGGATTTAGAATCACTAGAGTATTAGAAACGATATAAAACAGTTTTCTATCGAGGCAGGTGTATCAAGCTTTTGAAATGGAAAGGTGTTCCACAAGTTCAGTTTAACGAGAAAACGAATTTAGCGCCACTATAGTATTAATAATATTAAAAAGTTACATTTGATCGCTGCATATGCATTAATATTGCAAAATAGAGTGGTATTCCACAAGTTCAGGCTTATTTTGGACGTAAAAAAATGTTGCAGCATTTGTGTGGAAACGAGTTATAACTTTAACTATCCAAGATTCAATGTAGTGCTATTTTTTTATCATTAGAATAGTGCTACTTTGGTGCTGTGAGGTAATTTTTGCTTAAACTCTTCGAGCTTTTCATTCACTTCCCAACCGTTCCAAAAGTTCATCGTTTCCCCAGCTGGAGCGCCTCTAGCGTAATTACAGTAAACTAAAGCGTCAATAAAAGTAACGATTGGCATCGTAAAATGCAAAATTAAAAACAGAAATTGAAATCTGAGCAATTACTTTCGAAAATCGAAATTTAACGAGCAGCAACCCGCTTTGATATAGCAGTTGTTTTAAATAATTATGGTTGGTTATCAACAACGGCAGCTGTCCGCTGTCAACATTCCAAGCTAGGTACCCACGCTAGTACTAGTTATTTAGTGGCTTGGTTGATGGCGCAATTTGAACAACTCATTCACTCATTCACTCACTCACCGAACTCTACTCTAACCACATTGAGTGCCTCTACCCCTCGCACCACATACGAGCATTACAAATATTTCTGCTACTCAGTCAGTGACGTTGACAGCTGTTGGTAATCCAATTTTGCTCGACACTCACACACATACGAGTATATGGAAAAAATATAAATATTTAGCAATATATTATATTGAGGAATTCTGGCAACGGCAGCGAGCAGAAGCGAAAAAGCGCGCAAAAAGGCAGCGAATTCGCGGAAAAATTCATTGAAAATTCGAAACGAAAACAAAAGTTGCAGAATTTGGCGCAAAACAAATACAATAACAAGAGTATTTTGTTGCAACATAATATGAGTGTTTGTTGTAATCGGCGCTGTTATGTTGGTTCATTAAATGCCAGCGCATACACACACTCAAATGTGATTTTGAATAAATACAAAGTTGCTAATTCAATTAGCGTAAAAAGTGTGTTGAGTTTTTTGAGGAAAATAATTTAAAAGAAAAATGTATATATGTATATTTTTCTTAATTATTAATCTCATTTTTGGTATTTTTTAATTATTTTTTTATAGTTTTTTAATTAATATTTTTTTAAATTAAATTAATTTATTTTATTTTTTGGTTTTAATTTAGTTTCTATTAATTTTTAATAAAATTTTAATATTTATTAAGTTATTAGTTTTTTAAATTTTATAAATTTCTGAAATTTTTTATTAGTTTAGTTTTTAATTAATTTTGTTTTTTAATTATTACAATTTTTATTTCAATATTTTTCGATTTGAATATTAATTAATTTGTTATAAATTTTTATTTTTGATTTTTTAAATTTTTTTAATTAATTAATTTTTATAAATTTAATTATTAATTAGTTTTTATTAATTTTTAAACAATTGTTTATATTTATCTTTTTTTGTTTATTAATTAAAATTTTAATCAACCTGTTATAATTTTTATTTTTTATATTTTTTTAAGTTTAATTAATTTATTTTTTCTTATAAAAATTAAAGAAAAATTATATATTTATTATATAACTTCAATTTTTATAATTTTTTTTACATAAGAACCACAAAAATAATATTTAAAAATTTTTCTGAAGTTTTTTTCTTTCGCTTTTTAGCGCTTCACACTTTATATGCACGTGAAAACATGCTCGATAACGCTTCGTTAGGCAGCAACAAGCGTCAAATTGGGATATTTGCAAATAAAAACTTTAATGAATAACGATGGCTGACAACAACAATTTTCTATGCGGTAAAAATAGAAAATTGGAAAATATTTTTTGGCTAAAAAAACGTTTTCATACATTTAAATTTCAATTTATATAAAAATAGTTTATTAATTGTTGCCACACATTGCGAAATTCGAATTTACTGGCATATTTCCTGACTAAAATATCTGTGTCATTAATTTTGCACAAGATTTTTTAGTCGTAAAATTTTTTAATCACTCAGTGAAAAAATCCATTTGTGCATGAGAAAAAAGTTATTAATCGCTCGTGCAAAAAATTTATTGTCACATAAAAAAATTATTACTTTTCAAATAAAAATGTATGTCAAGCGTCATTGGAGGATATTTCAACACCTCAATATTTACTGAAAATTCATAAAAACAATTTTTGGTGGCAAAAAAAATATTTATTTATGGGGAAAAAAATTATTTATGGAAAAAAATATTTGTTTATGATAAAATATTTATTTATGGAAAATGTGCCGAGTTATACAAATATTTTTTATTAATTTTTTTTTTGAAAAATTTTTTTTTCACAATTTTTTTCTTTTTTAATTTTTTCGAACACTATTGTTTTTTCTAATCATATATGAATATAAATTGCGCAAATTTTTGGTGTGTTAACAAGCTAATTGTTGAAGTGTTATTGAGCACATAAATTCGCTGGCTTTTTGGGGCGCCACAGCAATTTTATGTCAACAAGCTTTTGCAAATTTTCATATAAATAATTTATTTTTCAACTGGGAATTTAGCTTTGCATTGAATTAAAAAACTATGCAATAATTATATAACCGTAAAGTTGAAACAAAAATTTATTGAATTTGCCGCTTGTTGTTGCCTTGTTTAAATTAATTAAGAAATGCTAAAACATTTCCAATTTTTTCAGGATTTGTTTTTTGCTTTGTCCATTGACAACGCATTTATTTGCATAATTGAAAGTGTAAAAACAAATTTGGATTATGAAAATATGTGGAATTTTTTCTAACATTTTTGCCATTTAGTCAGAAAATCCGGCTGATTTATAGTTTTTTTTGTAAATTTTAATTTGTATAAAAATAAGAAAGGAGTTATATAAAATATTTAACTTCATTGGCCAGCAAATTAGCCATCCTAATTAACCAGCAAATTAGCGTAATTAGCAGTTTAGTAATTAATACTCGAAATAAGATAGGATTTTAACTAAAACAATTTTTGACAGGTTGACGTAATTAGCAATTTAGTAACTAATAGTCAAAAAAAGTGACAATTTTTAACAAAACAAATTATTGCAAATTTTTTTATTAAAAAAATACAACTTTTAACTAAAGCAAAAAGGTTTTCAAAATTTAAATTAATTTTTTTTTATTTTTTTTATTTAAAAATATTTTTTTTTGTAATTTTGTGCTCGTTGACTACAAACATTATTGCAATATTAAAACTTTTCTAGGTTATGTTTTTAATAATTTCATATAATATTCGTGAAAAGGGAAAATTAAAAACATTTTAGCCAAATTTTTTTATTTAAAAAAATACAATTTTTAACAGAAGCAAATATTTTCAAAGTTTCAATTTTGAAAAAGTATATTCTACATTTTATTTTTCAATTTTTTGGAATATTTATTAAATTTGTTTTTAATTTTCTTTTTACTTAAAGAATTTTGTTTTTAAAATTTAAGTCGTTTACTTCAAAAATTATTGCAATATTCAAAAAAATTTTAGTTGCTGTGTATTTCTTTTAAACTCTGCACACATTTCTGTTTCATAACTTTTTGAATATTAAATATTATTTTACTCAATATTTAGCTTTTGTTTTATTTAAAATGAATAAATAAATATGTTTCAACTTTTTTACTGCAAATCCGCACACTTTTGAAAAATCTTTTTTTTCCTATACACAGTAGCCCCATTGAGCCCTGCAAAATTGTAGTTATTTTCAAATGTTTATTTTTCGCTTTTGCTTGTTTACCTTTTCCCTTTCAACGGCAGCGCTTTTGTTCTGGCTAACACTGTTTTGATGTGTAATTTTTCACTATTCCCTGCTTGTTTGCATTGTTCATTTTGCTTCGCATTTCAGTTTTTTCTATTTTGCGCACATTGTTGCAATTTCAGGGCGCTAGCAAATAGCTCAGGTGTAGAGTAAAATATAATAAAAATGTGCTCGGGCGAGGTGAGCAGTACACAAACGCGCCTTGTAAGGGTTAATAGTGGAAGTGGGGTGATTATGAAGGGGTAAAGGGTATTGTAATCCTAAAAAGAAGCATTCGAAACTATTTTTTACGGTTCATAGTAACTAGCTTGTGTCATTTATAAGTCTTGCTAATTGAAAAAAAATTAAGTGAGCATAAAGAACCTCTTAGTTTTACCTTTAGAACTAAAATTTTGAGGTTATGGCAAAGTTTTTAAACGCAAATTAATATATATTTTTTTTTTTAAAGGTTGCTGATAATAAATTAAAATATAATAATCTGAGAGCAAAAACTTGATTTGTGATTTCTTGTGGAAATGAACTGTTTACTTTAAGTTCTAAGTCTAGTATAATTAAAAGAATTTAGATGAATTTTTCACTAAAAACTTTAAAACAAGTTGCAATGGTCTCAAAATATATTAATTAACTAAAAAAATAAAAAAATAAAATAAAAAGAAAATAAAAAAAATAAAAACCAAAAACAAAAATAAAAAAAATAAAAAAATAAAATAAAAAAAATAAAAAAATGTTTGAAATAAAGTTGAAGAAATTCCTTTCGCTGTAACCTACCAAAATCAAGGTAATCGGTCTGAACTTTCAACTTTACTTTAAAATAAAAAACGATTGCGAAAAGGAAACTTTTTACAAAAGTTCTACCAATATAAAAAAGATGACAAAAAATCAAAAAAAAAAAAAAGGAACCAGTAAATTTGAAGAGTTTTAAGCATAAATTTTGGCAATAAAAAATTTAATTTTGTAAAATTTATTTTACAAAATTAACTGTTGTTTTAAAATAACAAAAAAAGGAAAAATCTTTATAGCTGAGCTGATTGAGCTGTACCGAAGCTATAATATCCTACACAGGTGCATTTTTATGGTGTAAAAAGGGTATAAAAAGAGCTTAATGTTGTTTTTGATCGGCCAGTTTGTATGGCAGCTGTATGCTATAATAAACCGACTTGTACAATTTGTTCGGAGAATGTAGAGTTGTCTTGGAAAATAAGCTATACCAAATTTCGTGAAAATACCCAGTCAAATAAAAAAGTTTTCCATACAAGGACTTAAGTTTGATAGAGCACTTTGTATGGCAGCCATATGCTATAGTAGTCGGATCAGAAATTTTTTTTTGTGGATTGTAGCGTTGTCTTTGAAAATGGTCTGTTCGTAAAGATAACTCGTCAAATAAAAAAGTTTTCCATATGAGAACTTAGGTTTTATAGGGCAGTTTGTATGACAACTATAAGCTATTGTGTTGTGATATAGAAAATGTATTCGTAGATTGTAGCTGTGTCTTGGATAATACGCTCTATTAAATTTCGCGCAGATTACGAGTGTTTTTCATACAAGAACTTTATTCTGATCGGCCAGTTTGTTTGGCAACTAGTTGCTATATTGGTTCGATCTTAAAAATGTATGCGCAGCTGCTTTGGAAAATTTGCTATGCAAAATTTCTGAACATAACTTGTCAAACAAAACCATATTCCCTGCCATTTTCAACTCTCATTCCACTTAATATTATTACAAAATTTCTGTAATATTGTAAACTGTGCAACACTTACATTTACTTATTATTCTCCGGCTCTGCTGCACTCATGTAATGCCCAAAGCGCGCTGGCAACGTGTTGCTTGTATGTTGTTTTTATTTTTGCTTTCTTGCTTTTCGTAATTTTTTCTAGTTTTGCACAAAACTCCTTCGACCGGTTTGCAGCTTTGTTTCACTTATTTCGTTGCTATATTTAGCTTTAACAATTTCTTCTTATTATTTTTTTATTTTATTTTCCACGCTTTCTTATTCATTCACGGCACCGCAGCGGCTACGCAAAGAAATGCTGCACATGCAAACGCTCACGGCTGCCAATAAACACACGCACTCACTTAACAAGCACTGAGCAAAACATAAACCAACAGATTTGTTGTAGTTATTCATCAGTCGATAATCGATAAACAATTGTCTGTCTGCACGTCAGACAGTCAGCGAAGCGCGTAAGCAGGTAGCATCCGAATCGTCGTGCATGCAATCACTACCTGTTCTTAGCTGCGACGCACCGGCATAAATAGCGAAGAACCAAAAATCATAAACACACGTACACACATACACACACGCGAAAGAAAAACGAGACTTTTTTGAAAGAAACTCAAAACAATTTAAAAACAAAAGATTGCAAGCAGCAGTCAAGCGGCTGCACGACGCTGAAAAGCAGCAGCAGCAGCAGCGCCTTCGTTTCCTAGTTATTGCTTATGCACGCACATATACATACAAACACACACATGTGCATGCGGTTCTCCTTTCAGACACACGAACGGTGTATTTGCTTTGCCTGATTGATTCGTTGCGCCGCTAAGCAGTTGATGTTTGTATTTTATTTTCCACTTTTTGGCTTTGCACAGGCACGAAAATTTTCATTCAACTTCGTGATTCCACAAGAAATATTTTCAACACTTTGTATTTTCATTTATTTATATTCACAAACACTCGTAAACAATTATTTTCGCGTAATTGCCGATTTTCACAAGCGATTTACCGATATTTCTGAATGGTGCTGCTCGCGAAATTCACGCTGCGACATTGGACACCTTGCGGTCGTGTAGTGAAATTTTTATACGAAAATGCGCAATCGTCTCCGTTCGCCTTTAAACTCGAACTATCAAACACGTCTAAACGGCACAAAAACCGGCACGAAACTAATGGAGACAAATGCTCGCACATCACAGCAAGCCAACCAACTTCTAATACAGAGCTCGATGCTCGCGCTGCTGCGAAGTGGTTCGTTGGCTGGTTCGATGTTGCGTTGGGTCGTGTACGGCAGCGCAAGCTGTGAGTGCGTGTGTATATGTGTGGGGAGCTGACTGTTGAGCATTTGTGGAACGCATTTTTTAATGAAGTCGATTATGTGCTAAGCAGATGATTCAGTCGGAGGTAAGAAACTGAACAGGTGAGAACAATTAGTCACACTACATCTATGAAGACAGGTAAATCATAAGATCGCTTGATTACCGCGAGGGATAAGTTTCCTACTTGCAGCAGTGTTTAGTTCCCACAAGACTGTATTGTACGAGTTCTAATATAATATAGGTCCAAGTGTGTGTTTGTATGTCTACATTTTGAACGACTTGAACAAAAACTGCAGACTAAAGCATATATGAATTCCTTAACTAACTGGACGAAGCGAATCTTCAGACTAAAGTTAGCATCGTAAAAGAAACACGAGAGTCTCAGAGACTTAAACCCAGGAACCGCCGTTTGTGGGACCTCCACGCTTATTTGTAAAAACAACTAGGCTCAAATATTTGTTTTATTCATGAATGCCTCAATATTTTCTGCATTTTATGCACATCTCTCAGTATTTGTCTCACGCGACCACCATCAACACACAATCCACAACCAATGAATTCGTTGATTTACTCAAATTCGTTTCATACACACATTCAGACCGTCAAACATGTTGCATACAGGTAGCAGCAACAGCATGCAGTCCATAAATAATTGCCATTCACTGCATTTGCTTCTGACAATCAATCTTCGATAATACCAGAGTGCCGCATGCAATCTCTCGCTCTCTTTTTAAGGTTTGCTCGCAAAGATGCTGTCAGCGAATCAGCTGTTTGTGTTTGTGCTGTTAAGTTATAGTCGTAACAGTGTGGAGTTTTGGAAAGAAAATTAAATAAAACTGATGGTTCTTCAGGGTAACTATTTACATGTATACATATATGAAGAAGGGGAGATACTTCTTAAGTGGTAGGACTCTCGAGCTTTGTCAAATATCTCGCAATTATCCTAGATAAAAAAAAACTAAGCTGAAGAGGACACACTGAGATCGCGCCTTTCAAAGCCTTTCGAATCTTAGGTATCCGATCCCACATGGTCTATTGACTTTACACAAGTGTATACCAACCAATACTAACGAAAGGTGGCTGACATTAACGAAAAAGTGCCGTATTAAATCCATGCAACAGGTGCAACGCGCCTGCCTGCTCGTAATTACGAGCGGAATGAAAACCACCTCAATAAAGGCTTTGGAGATTATCCTCGACATATGTATGTATGTCCAACATACGTGAGGTATGAAGCAAAGCTTACGGCTAGACGGCTCATGATTTTAGGTCACCACGGTGACATACCCGACCTTCTCAATGAAGTCGGGTTAAGTTGGCAAGGAGACCCACCAGGAACTAAATATGTCGTTTTTATTCCCTAGTAGAGAAAATTTAACCTATGGTTCTGGCACTACAATTCTGTCTTTCAGGCCGAAGATAAAACAGAAGGTCTCCAATGGGTCTCTGCTCTAACCAGCGAGTCCATAAAACTTCTAGTGGATAGCCAAGCGGCAATTAAAGATATACTATATGTAGCCCCAATACTAAGACTGTTAAATCTTACTGCGTTAGGTGATGCAATCAGGCAATAACTACACTTTAGCACTTAACTCGGTTAAAATCTTCTGGGTATCCGGAGCCATACCTATGTAGAGACAACCTTTGTAATGCCAGATGGAGGTTCATTATTACCAACGGAATACATGCGGGAAGGCAAGGCTTCTTGCGAAAACAAAATTGAGGAAAATTTCGGGACTTTTAACATCACGATAATCTCACGATATGGCAACGCGACCAAAAGTCATGCACTCATTGCACAATTTACTGTTAAGCCGTTAACAGAGTCACGCACATTTTAATGCGCTCACCGAAAGTCAAAGGCTCTCATACACTCATACGCTCTCTCCACACATTTCTCTCCCTTCGTCAGCACTAACCTTACACTAAATATTTCGTGGCGCATGGAATGTTAGCCCTGACCATTGCACATTTTTATTGTTATTGTTGCATACGGCATTTTTTGTTTACATGATTTACTTTGCTGCTTGTTGGTGGTGACTTTTTGTTTGTCTTTACTTGTGTGTTTGTGTGTATGTATGCATTCCACATTGAAGAGCTACGCTCTTGCCTATTTTTGTTGCTTTGCTTATTTGTTTTTCTATTTTTTCGTTACCTTTTCGCACGCCACCCTAACCTACCACATGCTCGCTAGCACACACATACAAACATATGTATGTAGCTGGTTATTTGCATAGCCCATCAACAGCTGTGTCTTCAGTGGCTGTTAGCCGAGCTCTGCGGCTTTCGAGCGTCGCACCGCCGGGAATCGGAGTGGCGCAAGGGAGCAACTATGGAGGAACACATGTAATGAAGCAAACATTTTTTCACAAACACACGCACATATGTGCATTCGTGTGTATTTAAGTGTGCATGTGTGTGTTTGCATTTAGCATATGAATTCTGCGGTTATCAGTGCAGGCGCCCAAGAGACAACAATTCCGGTCGATGGCACCGCAAGGGGAAGCGCCTGCTGCTGGTATGCGACCGATCGCCCGAACGCCGGGCCAATCAGTATCTGTGCTGTCAGTTCGCTCGAAAATGCATTAAATTTTATTGACAGGAAAATATTTGCTAACAAATACTTGCATTACAAATGTTTACATAATTGCAATTCTAACTGAATTTCTGATAAAATTGATGATTCGACGAAAACAAAAACAATAAAAATATGGTAAACGGGGATTCGCTTGTAGGTAGGCGCTTGAGGAAGGAAAAAAAACTCAAAGAGAATATTTGAGGTGGAATAGTTATGTTATAGCGGGCTCCTATAACGGCATTACGAAAGCAGGGAGAAGTAGCCGATGTAAGGAAGTCATGAGCAGCGCGGGGAATGCGTAGAAATGGATCAATAGAGCTGCCGGTAACTAATTTGTTTTCTTTTAAGATTTTCAAATAAAATATTTTCTTTCAAAAGAGACAAAAAATTATTTGTGCATAAATATAAGTAATTATATATTATATGTATATAATTTTTTGAAGAAAAAAATGTATTAAATTATATATTTTGTGAAAGTAAATTTACGATTTCAATAAAACACGTTCAAAAAGGATTTTTTGAAAAAGAAACATAAAAATCTAACAAAAATTCTAAATAAAATATAACAAAATTGTAAAAAAATATTTTAAGCACAAACTTCAAAATTAAAAAAAAAAAGTTTTAAAAGTTTTATAAAAAAAATCACTATGTATGAACAAATATATATATTTTTATATAACAAAAAATATTTTAAATACCAACTTTTTAAAAATTTGTATAATTTAGAAAACAAAAAAAATACAAAATTTTTTAAAAAATAAATTTACCATTTTAATAAAAAATAAAGTAACAGAATTCTGGTATTACATTTTTGTAAAAGCATTTTCGATAAAAAATGTTTTGAAATTTTTTTTTTGGAAAGCAGATATTAAATAATTTATGATTTTAATATTTTTTATTTAACATTTAAATATAGTAAATGAAGATAATATTTTTTCGCAAAAAATAAAAAGCTGTAAAAGTTTCGATAACATGGTTTTTAAGTAAAAAAAAAATAAAACAAATTTTTTTAGTAAAAAAAAAATTTCAGAAGTTTATAATTTTGGAAAAAAATGTCTTGACGATATAAATTTTCGATTTTAATAAAAAATAATGAAGCAGACTTTAGTAAAAATATTTTGACAATTTTATATTTAGAAAAAAAAATTTGAACAAAGTTGGTTTGAAAAATTATTATTGATATAAAATTTGATACAAAAAAATTTTGAAAACTTTATAAATTTCGATTTCAATACTTCTGTTAAAAAAAACAGAATATTGACGTTCATATCAATTTTTTAGAAATCAGATATGTTTTGAGAATGTGTGTGACCATTATTATTTTTAATAAAATAAAATATTTTGTTACAAAAATTTATGATTCAAACAAAAAATATTTGAACAGTACTTTCGCACAAAAAAATTTTTGAAAAACTTCCATTTCATTATTTTTAATAAATATTTTTAAGATAAAACATTTTTGATAAAAATTATTTGAATTTTTTTTTTCAACAAAATGTGAACAACAAATTATGGTTTCAGTAGATTTATAAAAAAAAAAATATTGAAAAAAATATTTCGAAAAAATCAATTTACGATTTTAATAAAAAATATTGAAACAAACTTTTCGGAATCCATATAAATTTAGATATCGTTTTTTTGATAAAATATTTTAAAAAAATTTTTGTAAGTATTATAATTTTTTTTATTAAATTTATAATTTTATTGTAAGAATATTTAACAGAAGTTTTGTACGAACAAATTTTAAAAATCTAGAAAAGTTTCGATTTCGAAAAATTTTGTCCGAAAAAATATTTTTAGTAAAAAACTGTTTATAAAAAAATGTCTTAATTAAAAAATGTTTTTGAAAAAATATTTAACAAAACTTTTGTACGAAAAAATTTAAAAAATCTAACAAAATTTCGATTTCAAAAAATCTTGTCCGAAAAAATATTTTTAGTAAAAAATATGTCTAGTAAAAAAATTTTTAGTACAAAAAAATGGTAAGTAAAGAAATGTTTTTATTTTTAGTAAAAAAGTTTCCGTTTCAAAAAAAACGAAAGTAAGTGAAGATAAACACAAAGGTATATCGAAAAAATATTATCATATGTACATACATACATATGTATATACAAGTTTAATTAGATATTTAAACGAAAAAATATTTTTAACAATTTTTGAAAAAAAAAATTAAAATAAAGAAGTATAAATATAAAAAAATGTGAATACAGAAAATGTCATAGATATTTGAAAAAATCGTAAGAAAATAATGTTTAAACCAAAAATGCTGGCAACACCGCCACAACGGGATTAATAAAGATAAACATTAACATTCTGGCACAAATTTTTACTGCGGTTTTCGCCATACTTCAGTGGTGACATAGTCGTGAATTCGACTGCACATAATTTTTACTTTCAATAGCGATTAATAAACAGCTTCAAGTTTCAAGCAAAGAAATCATTATGATCTTCGGCATGTCGGATTTATGCTTTCCGACATGTTTGATTTCAACGGGTGGCCTGCTTGCCCTCGCCGTAAGTGTATGCTGCTGCCGCATTATGGTGAAAAGCGATAGGGTGGGCCCCGATCTACCAGAAATGGCACCATTATAGTGGGTATCCGAGTCAGATTACGCCGACTTTGACGACCTTGATGACTCCATGGAATACGCCGAACATAGCCTATAAACTCTTTTTTGGACTAGTTGAAAATCTGCCGAATATAACCGAGCCACTCACACCTACACCTACATTTAACGACAATATACATATATGTAATTGGATCTCATAACGGACAATAAAATGAATAACCGCAAACCAGGTAATACGGTGCCTTTGAAGTTACTGTGGTTTAACAATGGAAACAACGAATTTAAACAACAATGACGACTACGAATGAATTGGACAATGATTAACGGCTAAACAGGGAACTTCTCGATTATTTGGAACAATAGAACCAGCCCAGTCAACACTGTAGCACAATAGACCAACTGTAAATTCCAGGTCAAGACGTCAGAAGTGATTTCTAGCGTTCGAGACCCTTTTTCCACATATAATTTGCAACTTTGTGGCACATTGTAGGTTTTTTCGTTAATACGAAGAAAACAAGGCAAGACACGTGCCACATTTTTTTCAGTTGTAAATCTCAATAGCATTCATACAATAAAACCAACGTTCCCGCACCCCTAAAAAAATAAATGCTGATTTTTTATTTTTTAATTTGGGGGAGTGAAAGTGATGCATTTGCATTTTAGGTGTTTACAAAAAAAATTCAAAAATAATAATTTTCAAATAAAAAATAAAAGTTTTTAAGAAACTAAAAACGAAAAATTATTTTGAAGTAAGTAAATTACATACAATAATTGTCTACTATGAATATAGTTTTTGAAAATTTGCTAAGACAATTTTAAGTACTGTAAAGCTTTAACAAAAAAAGTAATGATATGTATAAAAAAAAACTAAAAAAAAACTCGAAACTTTTTTTAATAACAATTTTTTACAACTTAAAAAAATGTTTAATTCAAATTTTTTACAAAACAAAAATATATTTTACAGAAAATATAAAACGAAAAAAAAAATTATATTTTACTTATTTCAATTTTCAGAAATTTTTAAAATTGTTTAAGAATTTTTGACGAAAAAATACATATTTTTGGATTTTGGGTTACAAACCTTTAGAAAAGTTTTAAATTTTTAATTAAAAAGTCATTAGTTCAGCACTTTTTCTAGTTTTTTTTTAAACTGTTTAACAATTTTCAAAACTAATTACAAAAAAAAAATGTTTTCGAAAACCAAAATTTAAAAAACTTAAAAAAATTGAGTATTTTTTTTTTTGTTCAAATATAAAACAAAAAAGTTCTAAGCTTATTTAAAATATGTGATGAAAAAATTAAAACTAAAACGAAAATTTAAAATGAAAAAAATAAATTAAAATTAAAAAAAAAATTAAAACTTTTGATAAAAGGTTAAAAAAACTTAGAAGTAAAAAATAAAACAAAAATATTTTCAAGTTAGTTTAAAATATATAACAAAAAAATAAAAAAAACTCTGAATTAAAGGAAAGAAAATTTAAAAAAATTCAGTATATTAAAATATAAAGCAAAAATAATCCCAAGTTAATTTAAAATAATTTTAAATGATTTTGAGACAAATTTTGAGAATTAAAAAAATGTGAATACTGTTGATAAAAATTAAAAAAATATTAAAAAAAATATTTATCAAAAATATTTCTAAGTTAATTTACAATATAGTTATAATTAAAAAAATATAAAATGGTTTGAAAACAATTTGAAAATTGAAAAAATTTTAAATTGAAGTTGAAATATAAAACAAAAATAACTTTAAGTTAATTTAAAATACATTAACAAAAAATTAAAAAAAAAATTAATTACGAAAGAAAAATTTCAATTGAAATGTAAAACAAAAAATTTAATAAAATTTAAAAATTGAAAATTGAAAATATATTTAAAAATTTTTTTTCCCTATTTTAAAAATGTTTTCAAAATCGCATTAAAACTACTCCTTTAAATAAGTTTTAAACTTTAATAAATAACAAATAGTACTACATATATATAATACAGATATTTAGAAAAAATTGCTTACCAAAATAGTTTTTTATAGAAATTTGTTTCATATTTGCCGAAAAAAATTATAGAAATAAAATAAATTAAAATAGTGAGGTTAGGTACTTTGTGACCAACAGCATTTTATTAATTACAGCTTTAATTTTACTTTTACTTTAGTATAGCTTACTTTAAAACTAGCCTAATATAATTTCACACAAACACACGGAAAAACTTAAACACAGTTTTCACAAAACTTAATTTAAAAAGGGTAAAGTGCCTTACTTCAACTAAAAAAAATACGAACAGCTCACTAAATCTACAAATAAGCGTAATAAGCACCCTTTATGATAAAAAATAAAACAAATAATTGCTAATTAAAGTTTAGTGCGCTCCCTCGTTTGCCC
The DNA here is from genome assembly GCA_037783105.1 of Bactrocera zonata. Lineage (NCBI taxonomy): Eukaryota > Metazoa > Arthropoda > Insecta > Diptera > Tephritidae > Bactrocera > Bactrocera zonata. The sequence continues at coordinate 76,968 of JBAWJQ010006495.1, forward strand.
TGCGGTTACCCCTTCGGACAACTGTTATGTTTACAGTATTTCTTCCTTCTCCAACAACGCCTCCGGCGTGCCCATTACAAAGTTGTACAACGACGACTGTGCGATGAAGAACATATAGGCGAGGAATACAACGAAAGCCATGAGAAGTAACACACAAAAGGCCCACACGGTCAGATAGTTCGAATAGATCTATTTCATCGAATTTTTTATAGAGGTAATCATTGATTTTCTGTGACCAAGGACGATTATCCACAGTGTCATTGTTGCGCTGATGTCTGTTTCTTTGCGCCATAACGGTGTATTCGACGAGAGATTTTCCGCACTTGCACTTTTGATGAAAATAAAACGAAATATTAAACGACCACCTTTGCTAGTTTGGCATAACGGTGCAATAAACGACAGACTTGCCACATTACTGCATGAATATGGATGAAGAATAAAATTCAGAAATTTGTAAATTATTTGTCGTACAATCAAGTCTGGCAACGCACGCGCTCTGTTTACAGCTACTAAGAACAGCAAAGGTCAGAGTGCGCTGGCGATATTTTCACTTAAAAAATCGTAAAAGAAGTGAAGTGAAATGGGCGATTTAATGCTTGCTTTGTTGATTGTTTTGATAATTATACTTTTTATCGGCTTATCGGTAATTCTTTACTTCACGTTTCGCGCTTGGTTCCCGACTCTGGTGGTGCACCCGAACGCTGATGATAATCCCGAGCAACGGGAAACCGCTTTCTAGAGCTGTTGGAGCTCCATGCGTCCTAGAAGAACAAGCACTGCAGCAATGCAGGCGATAAATATAACAACGCGGACTCAACAAATTTTTACTTCAATCTTTTATATTGCGTGTTTTTACTAGTTTTTTTTGCTGTCTTACTTGTACTATTTGTGATTTTCAAAAGAAATTGTTCCTTAATAAACCTTGCTTAGTAAAATGAAAAAAAAAAATGTCAAATGCCAATTAAAACATAAACATTAAAACAAAAAGCAACAAAAAATTAAAAATTAAATTAAATTAAACATTCTTATTTTTGGGAAAGCTTGGCGGAACAGCAGCAGACAATGTTAATGAAGCATTCGATCCTGTAACAGCGCCGCTGCTGTTAGAACGACGCGGAAACCAGGCAGCGCACAGTAGTCAAGTACGAACAATTTAGTGAAATAAAAACTTTACGGTGTAATATTAGCAGGAAAATTATAAAAAAAACTGTTGTATAAAAAAAATTACTTGGAATTACAAAAGGACACCGACCGATGCCTGTTCAGGGTACAAAAAGATCTCTGTGGTCTAAATCATAAAATGATTTTAATTTAAAGAAATATCTCAAAGGGTATTCTAGTTTAAAATTTTCTCAAAATCCTTGTCAAATTGGAAGGTTTTCTTAGACTATTTCTGCTAGGCAGAGATTTGAAGTATGAAAAGGTTCATTGAAAATATGAAACAAAATTTATAGCTACACAATAAAAAGTTCAAGTAAAATAGATCTTGTATTGCTGATCTGCAAGACTTGGCACCGGCTGTTTGACTGCTAAGAGGGTTTCCTTAGAGCTTTCTGGATGAAATATAGAAAGAAATTTTCGAAAATTCGAAATTCAGCATGGAAGCTGTGTTTGTAGAGCGATTGGTTACCAACTTGGGTTTTCAGAATTGAGTGAAAACTGTATTTCAATATTATTTAAGAATTGCAACGCCATTTGTGCCACTGTACAGCGCTCTCACAGTGCCACTGCAGAACTGCACTCAATTTTGAGCACTAACAGCAGCACTGTTAAAAGTGAACAGAATCATGTTAGAGACAGTTGCGGTTACAGCAATTGCACCAATGAGCTTCGGCATTAATATTTGAGCCACGCACACCTGTGAGGGTCTTGCAAATGACGCGTAGACAAATTTATGTAAAACATTATTTAATTCAGGTATGGCAAATGAATGGTATAAATGGCTTTGGCAATGAATTTTACGATAGTAAAGGCGCACATACGTCGATCTATATAAATACATACATACTTATGTACGTAGGCGAAGCCAAAGCATGACATTTATATAATAAATATAATCGAATAGTTAAATGCGGAATTTGAAGTACCTGCAGCGCTTAGGGAATCGAAAAAGAAGGGCTACCACGCTTATTTGTAAATTCTGAACCACACCCGCATACTAATTTGCGTATGTAAATAAGCGTTTACAAAAAGAGTAACAATTAAAAACGCGCTGAGGCTATGTTCAAGCGCGCCAAGCAATACCAGGAACCCCAAGCACGGCAGCAGCGTAGCAAACAAAGGTCAATAAAGTCTATGTCAAGGTCTGCCGCAGCTAAAAGTGTAGCAGAGTACACGAGTACGTGTGTAAATTTTAAGAATGCGACCCTCAGCCAGCAGCGGCTAGTAGTCAGCGCTGAGTGCAACCAGCAGGAACGCCAACGACTCAAATAATTTCGGCTTTTATGGAGACTTCGGTTGCAGCGGCGGCCAACAACTTCAGGGTTGCTACACATTTCTACACTTACGTATTCCAAGCGTGCCTCTACACACACATACACAGGTGTTTTGTGTGCGCCTACAGCACATTAAAGTGCAACTTAAGAAGAACGAACCATCAAAGCGACATGCAAGAGTGACCAGAAGTCGTTAAAGCCCAAACAAAAGGCACAAAAGGCGTCGGGCAGAGCAGCAAACAACAATTAAAAGTGTGTGAAAGAAAGAAAATCGAATGTAAAGAATAACAAAAAATTGGTGGAGGCAAAAAGCGCGACAAAATGTAAACAATTACGGCCGTAAATTTGTAAGGCAACGAGGAAGTCCGTCTGAAGCTGCGCTGGTGTAGTGGGAGCAAGAGATTTGTGGCCAAGCGCTGGTAGCAGAAGTGAAATTAAAAATGCGGAGAAAACGCCAAAATCTAGCATTCACCCGCTGGTTGCAAGAAATTTACAAATTTTGGTTAACAACCTTAGTATACAGGCTTTGAAGGAAACCCTCTCTGAGTTTCAACCAACCTATGCACAAAACGTACGCTGAAGCACTCACAGTTGTTCTAAATAAAGCTACTTCATTGCCACCAACTTCGCACAAACCACATTGATCCAGATCTTTGTTACCACTACAGAAGTCACCAAGATACAGTCAAGTTCTCTCTGAAAGCTTTTAACCTCGATGAAGCTGTTAACATCGGCTTTTTACTGTACGCTATACTTAAGAGCTCAGAGACAGCTTTAGAAATTACTAAGATACACCGATGTAACCAGAACAATACAAAACCACCACATGAAAGGAAAATATATACTCTTTAGATCAGCATGTAACAGAAAGCCTGATTCTTCCAAATTCTGGCTTTAATTGACATCGGTCTCTCTGTAGAAAAAACCTACGGTTGCAGGTAACCAAAATACATTTTCGAAATTGAAAATTAACCTCTGGCTGGTGGTCAGAGAATGTTTCTCCTACTCTACCGGTTGGCGACGAATGTTCAAAGACTTTCGGGTAGTGAGTATAAACCTAAACCCATGGATTGCTTATAGTTTAGTCCAAAGCTGATTTAGCCTAGAGGTAGATTGACGTCTTTGGTAAAATTTAGTATAGGCAGTTTGCTAAAGAAATGGGAGAATAGGAAGAAACACTATTAATAATGCGGCGGCGAAGACGAACGGTAGGCTAGGACTCGGAGCTAGGCCGGAGTTAAAGTGTTTGAATCTGCACTCTTTGAAAGCTTCACTACCTAATTTTATAATTTTGTATTTTAAATTTTTTTTTCTTTAAGTGGCAACCCCTATCAGTTGACTTGCCTAAAAAATGACAACTCAAAGGACACAATAAAAACGCGGTAAAAACAGTTCCACAAGTTTCGGAACCAAATCAAAAATAATAACACGAAACCAAGTTTTTTTTTAAATAATATAATTAAATTCAGTTAATAATTAAAATGGCGCTTTTAACGCTGAGCGTAGTAGTTTTGGTGGTGCTCATTGTCGTGTTCATTTATGTCTGCGTCAGGTTCATTGAGGAAATCCAATATGACGCACCAGCAGTGCGAGCATAGAGGAGAGGCGGAAACGGTGGTGAAATTGCAAAAAATTATTTTATACATGCTTACATACATATTTGTTGTTTTATAAAGATGATGTGATAAAGAAATATCTAAATAAACATATGTCCTAAAGCTAAATGGTTGTTTTTTTTGGCATGGAAAATTCGGAACGAAATTTTCTTAATTTTAAAAATATTGCAATTTTGTTTTTTTTTTTTTTGGTTTTGGTTAAATAAATTTATAAACAAAATATTTAATTTTTTGACAACGAAATGCTATTAACTTACAAGAAAACACACTTATCAGTAAATTACAAACAAACGAGTGTTAAAATGAAGGATTGAAATAAAAAAATAAATAATTTGAAATTGGCTGTAGAAACAATATAAAAAATGTATATAAAATAATTAAAAAAAATTAAAAATAAATTAAAAAAAAATTGAAGTTAATAATTTTGATAATATAAAAATTTGAACTGTACTTTACAAAATATTTATAATTAAAAGAAAATTTAAAAATTAATATAATTAAATTTAACAAAAGAAAAATTTGGACCGATAATATTTTTTTACTGTTAGAAAATATGTAAAATTAGAAAAAAATATAAAAATTAAAATAACGAAATTTTACACAACTTTTCAGAATATACATATATTTTTTTTACTATGAAAATATTGAGAATTACTGCAAAAAAAAATTAAAGTAATAAATTTGAAATAATTTTTCAGTATGCATTTTTATTACTTAAAAAAATATTGAGAATTAAAAAAAATATTCAAATTAAAATTAAAATAAATCAATTTGACAAAAATAAGTTCAATACTCAAACCAGAATATTTTTTACTGTAAGAAAAATTAAAATAAATTTAAAAAAATAAATTTACAAAATTTTTCAGAGTAATTTTTTTACTTTAAAAAATATTGAGAATTAAAAAAAAATAAAAGAAACTTTAAAAATTAAATTAAAAAACTTTGACAAAGAACCTGAATTGAAAAATGTTGAAAATATAAATAAAAAAAAATAAATTTACAAAGCTTTTCGAAATGCTTTTTTTACTCTAAAAAAAATATTGAGAATTTAAAAAACAAAATATTTAAAAAATTAAAAAAAAAATGTATATCTCAGAACTTTTCAAAATTTTCTTTCTATTAGTAAAAGAATTAAAGTAAATAAAGCGATTTAAAATATAAGTAAGAAGTTCGTCAGAACTTTTTAAAATATTTTTTTTTTATTGTAAGGCAATAATGGAGAGAAAAAATAATAATTAAAATGAAAAATTTAACTGAACTTTTAAGAATATTTTTTTATGGTAAGAAAATATTGAGAATCAAAACAAAAATAAAAGTTTAGATATTAAAATGAAACAAATTTGTAATGATTTTTCTGAATTTTTTTCTACTGTAAGAAAATATTACGAATACAAAAATATATTAATTAAAATAAATCATTTTGACAGAAATTTTCAGAATATTTGTAGTACTATATGAAAATAAATTTAATTATTTAAATAAAAAAAAAAATTATTTATAACGTCAACATAATTTTCTAGTCTCGTAAGCAAATTTTGAGAGTTCAAAATAAAAAAAATATGTGAAATATAAATTTGATATAATCTTTAAAGAAATTGTATTATTTTTATTTAAAAACAAAGTAAAAAATAATTTCAACTAAAAATAAAAACAAATTTAATTTATTATTCAATATATTTATATTCAAAACTATTTATGTATATTATTAAAAAATACATCTATTATTTTTATATTTTTATATTATATTATAGTTTATATTTTTTTTAATGTAAAAACTATTTTTTTTAGTCAAAAACTAAATTGAAAAAAAAATCTTCAAATTTATTTACTAAGTTTATATTAGATATATTTCGCTTAATTTATTGATTATTTCCTGTTGTCAAAACAAAAATTCAATTAAAAATTTAAAAAAATATCTGGCAACTCTTTAAATTTCAGTGTTGATCTTGCATGAAAATCGTATAGTTCTGTCTTAGTCTCTCACTGCATGGTTGACACTGTCTTAGAACAACGGTACATTGATCGAGCGCAGAGAAAGCCATATTAACAAATAATTGCATAAAAACCAGCAGGAAGATCGCATCAAAATAAGGAATCAGAACTAAAAACTATACAAAAATATTTCGCAATTTGTGGAGGCAAACAATAAAGAGAATATGGCGTATTTCAAGTTGCTCGTTACGTTTCTGGTAGCGGCCATTGTGGGTCTCAGCTATTTCATTGTGGTTTTGTTTATATATTTAAAAGGAATATGGCAATTAAGGCATCCACCAGAGGGTATGCGCGAGGGCGATAGTAATTGAATGTATTTGCTTAAACTAAATTTTAAATTTTGATAAAAGAAAAATGTTTTGTAAAATTGAAAAAAATAAATTGCTGAAGGTTTTATAAATGAAAAAATTTTCGAAAATGCTTACCGGAAAAAGTTTTCGAGCGATGTTTTTTGGTAAGGCGATGGGCTGTAAGAGAGAGAAGAAAATATTTTAGTTTAACAAAAACATTTTGATTAATAAAGTTTATACGAACTTAGTAAACTTTTCTGAAAAAAGTAGAATATGATAAAAAAAATATGATAAAAGTAGAATAAAAAAAACTTGAAAGGTTGGAACTTTTGAAAATTTTTTCAAATCCCGTGGACTAAGTCAGCCCAAGCCGCAAGGAAAATCACATTCGGGTTTATTGGCTTCATTTTCTGAATCTCGTTGGATTTAATTTGTTTTGCTTTCTTTTTTAAGGTTGATAGTTCTAAAACTTTCCAATATTTGGCAGGACATTCTACTGAAGGGTCAGTTTTTGAGCCAATATAGTAGTAATTAGACAGCCTTTGTATACTCATTTGCGTCAAGAACACAAAACCCAAAGTTGTTGTTGTAGTGGCTGAAAATATTCCTGAAGTAATTTGGAGGGACTCTGCTGGTTTTACCGCCTTTGGTCGGTTGAAAATCCGGGTCCGTTCCGACTACGTAGACCAGGCCGTCGCGGGAACGCACAATCCATAAAGCGGTTTGGATCGATAACAACTTTAAAAATTGTATGCTGCATGAAGTAAGGAAGAATCCAAAAAGGAAGGAAGAGCGATATGAGAAGTAAAAGACACTACACACTACAACACTAAGGTTACCCTATCATTTACAGAGCTCAAGTCCGTAAAATCTCAAAATTCAGTTTAAAAAAACTCATTATCTACAAAGCAAAGCAGAATTTCGAAGACTCTACTGGCTGCAGTCGAAATAATTACTCTTAAGTGAAGCTTTGAAGATTAGGTGTGCATAAAAACCGTAAATAAAACTTTTATAAGGGGTCTCCCGTGGAATCCGATCCTTTTTCGACCAGAAGTCTATATTAAAGTTTGCTTTCGAAGTATGGAATACTGAAACTATTCACAAAATTATGAAATGAGGCTCGGTAGCTCAGCCGTAACACTATTTCCCCAGCTCTCTCTCTCTGTCTCAGTCTCTCTCTCACTTTCTCTGTGGAAGGCATGATTGCTCGTAAATTGCTTTAATGCTTTCTCATGCCAGTGTTTAATACTTTCCTTTTAAGTATATTTTCGACACTCTCTCAATTTAAGGCATGTTAGCTCGTAACATACTTAAATCTACTTCATGTGAGCATTTAATATTTTTATTTTAATATTTCATTTCGCTTGATAAATTGTCATTATTTTTTAATCGTCTACTCGCGACATTTTCGGTAGCCACCTTACAGTAGCTTCAAAATTAATGCCTACAAATCGCTCGGCAGACGCATAAATATTTTTCATTTTCATTATCCACGCATCTGCAACACTTTGAAACATTTTTTTGTGTTTAATTTTTTTTTTTTGAACGTTTTGCTCATTGTTTTTGTATTTAAATGCCCGTTAAGGCATTGTTAGTGCGTACGTGCGACGGTGTCGTTGGTGGCGAGTGACGCGACTCGCGTCGCGAAAGCTTGTTGGGGCCTATCGCTGTCAGCTCATCAACAATGAGATGCCTCGGTGTCGCAGAGCAGCCAAGTATGCATTGTTGTAGTTGTTTTTTTTATATTTTGATTTTTTCTTGTGTGTTTTGGTCGCAGCGTTGCACGTACGTGGCATCAGGCATCAGTAAGTAAGTGGTGTGCTGCCTCATAAAAAGAAAATGAGAATAACGACAATGTGGTGTTTGTGGCAAACGGAGAGCTGGGGGAATGTCAGTACTCATATATGACTACTGACTTCAAGTTAGCCGCTGAATAATTTTAGAGAGGTCTTTAATATCTTTAGCTTTCGAATGAAGTCTATATAACCTAAACCTGCAATGACCTATAGTTCCGGTCGAACCACGACACTAAAACGGCTATAATTTCGGTAATAATTTTTTTAGAATCCCATAATTCAAATTCTAATATTTTCTTTCTGTACTCGCGGCAGCAACTTACTGCTTTTACTCACTTCCACGGAAATATTTCTTAAATACTTTGTTCCCCGCTTTGCGCTAAATTCTTAAACTGCTCCGCTTGCGCTTCACACTTTGGCTAATAGATAAAAACACATTTACAGTTATGCAACACTTTTGGCACCGCCATTCTTCTTAAAACTGTGTTTTTTTTTTGTTGCCACGAAATATAGTACGGTTGTTGCAACTTCTGGCGCAACGCGTTGCCTGCAACAGCGTAATAATAATCGTAATTGCAAGCGTCGCTTTTACATAATGAATATTGCTGTGCGCGCGCGCTCAGCAGCGGAATCCATTTGCTGATTAATTTTCTGGCCATATTGCCACGACGAGGAAGTCACGAAGAACACAAAACAAAAAAACAGAAAGCAAATTCAATGTGAGAAGCATAAAGTTAGGTCACAAAGGGTGACCGGTTGCAGCAAGGTAGAATCATTTTTTGGGGAGGCTGCTGGTATTACGAATACACTGTCATTGCCAAAACTCATTTGCCGTTAGTTTATTAAGGTCTTTCTCAAGAACTGAAGCCGCTCTACCTTCGCAAGCGACAACGCTTCACTCTATGGGCTCTTGAAAAGTTCCAAGAAGATCCGATGTTTTCGAGCCAAATTTTGTTCAGCGATGAGGCCCATTTCTGGCTCATTTGCGACAAAGAGCAACCTCAAGAGATTCAAGAGCTGCCATTTCATCCAGAAAAAACGACTGTTTGGTGTGCTTTGTGGGCCGGTGGAATCATAGGTCCATATTTCTTCAATTTGCGCCTTCTTTCCGTTAACGTGCTAGAATAACCAACTAATTGATGCCTACAATTGAACCTCGTGATCTTAGTAACACTTGGTTTCAACAAAAAGGCGCCACTTCCCATACATTGCATCAATCCATGGATTTATTGTGAGAACACTTCGGTGAGGGGATAACTTCACATTTTGGGTTGGTCGATTGGTCACCAAGATCTTGTGATATCACACCGTTAGACTTTTTTCTGTAGGGATATGTGAAATCTAATGTCTATGCGGACAATCCCGCTTCGATTCAGGCCTTGGAGTAAAACATCACGCGTGTTTTTCGTCAGTTACCAGTCGAAATGCTCGAGCGAGTCATCGAAAATTGGACTCAACGGATGGACCACCTGAGACGTAACCGCAGCCAACATTTGAAAGACATAGTCTTAAGAAAATAAATTTCAAAGAATGTTCTTTGGAAGAATAATAAGCATTCTCTATTAAATCCAATGTTTCTGTGTTTTTTTAAGTAGGGAAGCTCGAAGTTATTTTCCAATATTTTCATTATGAAAGAAAGAAAAAATCAATTGATAATTTACTCTGTACTAAAATTTAATTTAATTTCTTAGAAAAAAGCATAACTAAATTTTTTTTAAATATTTGTATAATAATATTTTATCATACTTCATGATTTCTACAAAATTATAATAACAAACTATATAAAAATTTTGTTTAATTAAAAAAAACCTTAATTAGAACATTTTTATTAATATTTTATATAAAATTTTATATAAAAAGTGCTTTCCTTAGTCAACTTGTTTTAGATTTTTGAAATGGAAATAATTAAAAATTTAATTTTATGATCTAATTTAATTCAGAAAATTAATTTTTAAATTTAATTAAGTTTCCTAATTAATTAATTTTTTTTATTATTGCCTTATTTACTGGTTTTCAATAATAAAAATGTAAAAAAGACAGGCGTCAATGTTAATAAAATTTGACTTAATTTATCTTAATTAATTTAATTATTTTATAATTATTGTGTTATTTTATTATTTTCAATGATAAAAATATAAACAAAAATTAACCGACACTGTTTATAAAATTGACACTTTCAAACTTAATTTCTATGCAAAAAGAATTAATTTATAAATTTTAACTTAATTAAGATAAATTAATTTAATTTTTTATAATTATTGTCTTATTTTATAATTTTCAATGACAAAAATATAAACAAGACAAATCGTCAATGATTATAAAATTTGAAAATTAATTAATATTTTAAATTAATTTATTTTAATTTCATATTTTTTTTTAATTATCGTCCTGTTTTATGATTTTCATTTATAAAAATATAAATAAGACAAGTCGTCAAAATTAACATTTTTAAATTTAATTTCTTTAAAAAAAAATTAAATAAAAAAATTTTAAATCTACATTACTTCTTTTTAAATATTTTAAGATTGTCAAAAAAGAGGACCTTGCTTAAAATATGGTAATAGAAAAAAAGATAATAGAGAAAACATTTCAAACGAAATTCGTTGTTTTTTCTGATTTTCTCTAAAAAGCCTTTAAACAACTTCATGATTTTCAAAAAGTCAAAAACGAGTTAGGCCAAACTATCAAAAAGAAAGCTCAGCCGAAGTTTGGCAGCGGTCGTATTGGTCTGGCCAGATACTGGGCGTAAGCGCCTGCCCTTCTGCGCTGATAGATACGAACTGTGAGGTAGCAGTGGATGAAGAGCACGGTCAGCATAAAAAATACCGCCAAAAAGAAGACGCTGAAGCTGGCGAGAAAAGGTAGCAGAAGCTTTGAAGTTTTCTTTTTTTGAATTTATTTTAAATAATAATATTTTATGTATTTTATTTATGCGAATAGACTCTCGCTAAATAAATATTTACCGATTGTTGTGGCTTTTTTCGTCTCCAATTAATTGAAACATATTTTATTTTTTGTGTCTTTCGTAGTTACTTTGTTGCCGGAGAGTTGCCAAATTGAAGTTTTTACAAGCTAAAAATTAGTTAATTTGAAGTGGCGTGGCGGAATGTGACAGAAGATAGCAACAGAGTAGCAAACAATTAAAAAATATAATTCGAATTAAAAAAAAATTCTTTAAATTATTTAAATTAATTATATGTTAAAAAAAAGTGTGCTAAAAAATTTAAAAATTTTTCATTAAAAATTTTAAGGAAACTAAAAACAATAGAAAAATTATTGAATTAAAAAAAATTAATTATTGTTTTAATGGAGAAAAATTATTTCAAACATATTTTAAGAAATTAGGAAAATTATTAAATTCCGAAAAAAAATTAGTTAATTAATTAAGGACTATTTTCTAATTAATTTTTCATGCTTTCTTTTTTATTATTATTAAATAATACTATATATAATATAATTTAAATTAATTACATTTGATTATAGTTTACTAAAAAATTTAAAGATTTCTCTTTGAAAAAATTTAAGAAGAATACAAATATTAGTTAGTTCTAAAAAAATTAATAACTTAATAAAGAAATATCACTATAAATTTTTTTCATTAAGTTTATAACTTTATTTAAGTTTTTAACCATTTTTATGCGAAGTTATTTTTTTTATTTTTTTTTCAAAAATTTGTAATTACTAGAAGATAAAAATTAAGAAAATGAAAAATAAACTGGAAAATATGCAACATTTTTATAAACAAAAACACATTTATTTAAAATAAAAAACATACCTTAAGACAAATTTTAAACAATTTTTTAATCAATTTCTTTTTACAATTATTTACCATTTTCATATGATAACTTATCTAAAATAAATATTATAATATATAAAATAATAATATTTAAAAAAGTTTGCAATTTTGAAAATTTCTTATCAAAAAAATTTAAGAAAACTCGAAAAAATTAAAAAAAAAATTAATAAATACTATAAAAAAACTAATTAATTAATTGAGAAAATCATATAAAAGTTTTTTTATTTACTAAAAAAATAAACAAAACTAAACAATTAAAAAAAATAATAATTCCTAATAAAAATTTATTAAGAAATCATTTTAACCAATATTTAGTTTCTAAAACAGTGAAGAAAATTAAAAGAAGTTACAGAACTTAATAAGTTCCGAAAAAATTATTTAATTAAAATTAAATAAAATAATCTAAAAAAATTTGAGAAATCAATAGATTAGAAAAATAAATCAATTACTGAAATGGAAAAAAATTAGAAGTTGTTTATTTACTAAAAAAAAAATAGAAAAATTATTAAATTATGATAAAAAAAATTACTTAGTTAATTAAGAACAGATCTTTAAACTATTTTTTAATATATTTTTCATGATTATTTTTACCATTTTTATGCAAATTAATAGATTCTAAAAAAAAATTAATTAATTAATTGGAAAAAATTATTTAATTACTAAAAATAATATAAAATTATTTAATTCTGACAAAAAAAAATATTACTTAAGTAATTAAGAAATTTTAAGAAATAAAAAAAATTTAATACAATTTTGTGGCTAAAAATTTCAGAAAAGTTAAAAAAAAAAATAATTTAATTTTTTAGGTTGCATTAAAAAAAATTACATTATTAATAAACACTTTTACCTAATTTATTAATATACAAATAAACTATAAAAGCACGATTTTCTTAAAGCTATCATTAAGCTTGGCTAAAGCTGCGTCAAAACCTAAGCTAAATTTTATAAACTATTATATTTCAAGAAATTAATTAAGCACTTTTAAGTAATTTATAAATTTCTATATAAATTATAAAAGCGCTAGTTTCATTAAGCTCTAAAAAAGTTCTGCTAAAGCTGCGTCAAGGTTTTCGGCTCAGACACTTGCATGTCGTCGTAAAATCACAATTATATACTCTAGTGCCTTTTTTTACTTTATAAATAAATATAAAATATAAAAGCAACAGTTTATAACTTAGAACCACAACTACTATTTATTCGCATCCGCGTTTAGACCGCAGTGTCTTCGACAAACTCCAGCTCTTCCACTGGCCCGCCCAGCCGCACATTCATCTGCCGATGGGCACGGCTGGCCACCTCGTTTACGCTCACTACCAAGACCGCTGAGGCGTTCCCCTGTTGTTCGGCCTGATTCGGAATCTGCTCAAACGGTCGCATCTCGATTTCATCCGGATGCACCAAATTTTGTTCACCCGACGACCTACGTATAACCAAGCAAATGAAGCAAATAATGATAAGGACGATGATAACCAACACTATAAAAGTAATCAATTCGATCAACATTTCCATTTTCGCTGCCTTTTATTATTATTATTTTTTCTTTTGAGTTAAAATTTAAGCCTGCGCCCTCTCCACACTCTCCTTGTTGTTATTATTGTTCAGTTTATTTAAACTTTTGTATTGTTTTGGTATGCTTTTTCGTGCCGAAATGTCAACTTAATTCCCTTGATCTATATATTCCGGACCCGAAAAGGGTTACCACCTAACACCGTAAAATTTATTAGTCCATAGATTTGGTCAGTGGCGACATAACCTCAAAGTCCCATTGTTAACTTAGCCATATTTCAAGTGTCATACCAGACCAGATCCGGCAGTATTCATAAGAACTGATCCTGGAACCAAATAATGTGTTTTTGATCTTTGTTTAAGTAGAAACCCGAAAAATAGTTTTGAAGAGTTCGATTACCGAAAATGTACAGATGAATGCTTTCGAACGAAATTCATGTAATAAAAAATTCCGACAGATGGCGCTAAGGTCAATATTTAGATAAAATTTTAGTTTAATAGTCGAACTTCGTCGGAAAATAATAGACATGCTGTTCTTTTTAGCTTTGAAATTTTCAAAATTACAACTTATTGAAATTTAAAAGCTTAGGAATATTTTTTGGATTATAGACCTACAAATGCCTTGAAAAATTGTTGTTATTAGTAATTTCCGTTTTTATAAAATTGAATAATGTTTAATATTGTCCGGCTTTCAAAATCAAGTTTTCGAACTTTCTTTCGAGAGAGAATTCATCTGAACTGGACCAAGATTTGCATCATCGGATTTCGGTAAGGTGAAATAGTGGAGACTTTTTTACGTAGCGGGACACAAACCCAGCGCGCAACCCTGAGGAAGAATGGTTCATCTTCTCACCTTGGCTAGCCTTCAAACGGATGTTCTTAGACCACCCAGAGGATACTTGATCTAATACCGGAAGTCGTGCGCTGAGCCTGCTTAGTAAAATAGTAAATCGTTTCTGGCCACTTCCAAGTGACGGTCAGAGAACTTTCTCACTTGCGAACTTCTACACATGACTCCAACCAGTAAAGAGCTAGTGAAGAGTTAATTATAATATTTCAGCTTTAAGGCAATAATAATTGAAGACAAATAACTTTATAGTTTATAGATAAATATAAATAATTAAAATATACAAAATTTATTAAAAATAAAATAAAAATTAATATAATTAGGACTTAAATCAACAGTTATTCATTCAATCACAAATAAAACACTTCTCCTTGGCTGTCATCGGAATAATCACTAGAGGATAAATCACTGTAGTGGATGGTATGTGGCCGCTTGCGTATATAGGTCGATTCATCGCTCTGATCTGAGCTGCTATCATCGTTATTATCCTGCAGTGGTCCTTTCTCCACATCCTTTTCTGTTACGAATAGCCTCACACGGAAACAATTTAATACCATGGCTATACTAAGCGTCAGCATTACATAAGGATAGAACACTAGAATTAGTGATAACATTTTTCAGCGGATTCTCAAGCTTATTTTGCTTGGCGCTGCTACTCGTTAAACTAATTCTGAATGTTGCAATAGCAAGAAAATATATTTATTTACACTTATTTTAGCATAGTGGTCACTAGTTTTGCGTTTTGAGAAAAGCGTGAAAAGCAACAGTAATAGTTTTTGCATTTTCTTTTAAATCGCCCTTCGTAACACAGGTATGCATAAGAACGTAGCCAAATGATTTACTTATTTTTATTTTTTTTATTTTTTTACAACTTTTCAGAAGTCTTATAGCAAATTTTTATAAGTTTCCTATAATTTTGTAGTAAGTTTGTAAAAGTTTCCTACAATTTTATAGCAAGTTTTCAAAATTGTCCATAAATTTATAAAAACTTTCCTACAACTTTATAGGAAGTTTATATAAACCAATTTCGGTATATATACTTTTTACTATAATTTTATGTTTGCTATAATTTTTATAGCAACTTAAATTTACAATCACTAATGATATTTACGTCCACGAATATAATCTTTTACGCCAACTTATTAACATATGAATATTATTTTAATTGAAGAGTAATTATAAATTTCTTATTCATAATTTAATCTGTAGCTGCATGTTGCAAGAGTATAAAAATCTCATGAACATGATCGAACTAAAAATGTTGACATTTTCACGTATTTTGGCAATAAAAATAAATATCCTATAAATTTAGAGAAAGTTTCTTAATGTTTCCTATAATTTTGTAGCAAGTTTGTATGCACCATTTTTGGCATACATACTTGAGCTTCGGGCTTCTGCTAAAAATTTCGGCAGCTACTCATCTTAAAATATTTTAGTTTATATTTGCTATAATTTTTATAGTAGAATTACTTGTGTACTAAATTCTATGTAGCTGTGGTATAAATAGTTTTCCTATGTGAAAAATTTTCCAATTTTTTCGGAATAATTTTGTGTGCTATAATTTTATAGCGTTTTCATAAGAGTTCGTATTGGTATAAAACAAGAAAACACGTCGACTTCGATTGTACCGAAGCTATAATATCCTTCACAAATACGAAAGTTAGTTTGGCTGCTATATGCTATAGTGACTCGATCTAGACTATCAAGACTTCGAAAATTGCTCTGTTGACTAGGCCAATAACCCACGCCAAATTTGACTTGATTCTACGGTGATCCGATATCGGCGGTTCTGAAAAATACATAGTGAGAAACGGGTTCAAACGGCTTCCTTTTGTGTCTTACAAACAACGTGGCCCTGCTTGAGGTATAAAAATACTATAGGGTAGCAGTGTCGAACAAAAAATTTTCACATTTCAGGTATATTTTATAATTTTATAGGCAGAATTTCGAATATAGAAAGCACGTGAGATGGGATGATCTTTGCTTTATTATTTTTAAAGCAGATCGTAAGAGACCACATGAAAAAAAGCAGACAAGGAGAAGTGAGAGTGCAGCAGAAAGAAGGGATAACAAGGATTAACAAGAAAAACGAATAGCTTTCTCTTTCTCTTAGTACAAAAAAAGTAATAAAGAGAAGGAGAGAGGGATGACCAAAAATTGAAGAGAGCACGAAAACCCGCAATTTCTCTCTGTAAAGGTCTATTGTCCAAAACCTAAGGCAAGGTAAAAATATTGGAAGCAAAACGTTTTTAAATATTTAAAGATTGTCAAAAAAGAGAACCTTGCTTAAAATATGATAAAAGGAAAAAAGATAATAGAGAACACATTTCAAACGAAATTGGTTGTTTTTTCTGATTTTCTCTAAAAAGCCTTTAAACCACTTCATGATTTTCAACAAGTCAAAAACGGTCAAACTATCAAAAAAGAGAAAAGGAGAAAGCTCAGACGAAGGTTCGCAGAGGTCGAAGTGGTCTGCCCCTATTCTGGGGGTAGGCGCCTCCCCTTCTGCGCTGATAGGTAGCAGTGGATGAAGAGCACGGTCAGCATAAGATGCTAAAGCTGGCAAACGCTTTGAGTTTTGAAACCACTTTTTTGAATTTTTTAAAAAATATTTATGTTTTGTATATTTTATTCGTTCTGATAGATTTCTTCCAAATAAATATTTACCGATTGTTCTGTTTTTTTTTCTTCTCCAATTAATTGAAAAATGTTTTATTTTTTGTGTCTTTCGTAGTTACTTTGTTGCCGTAGAGTTGCCAACTTGAAGTTTTTACAAGTTAAAAATTAGTTAATTTGAAGTGGCGTGTGGGAATATGAAAGAAGATAGTTCGCAAACATTTCGGAAATATAATTTTAATAAAAAAAATTTAAATAAGTTGAATTAATTATATTAAAAAAAATGATGAAA